>CAJUYH010000090.1:0-95809 GCA_910591685.1 Galerucella tenella | reverse complement strand
TTTATCGGTATTGACTGCAAGTTTGTTATCAAAGCAATAAGACTCGAGTACCTTTAGTTTTCGCTCGATATCAATTGGAGAGTCGCCAAGAATAACTATAAAAAGTGACATCAAACGCGCTTTATTAACATTTCCGAAATAAGCAAAAAAATGCTATCCCAATAAAACCGCTCCTGGAGCGTGCACTTCTTTCCTAGAAGACTATAATATTGTTAAAATGTTATACAATAAAGTAGTTCATCTCACGTTTTAAAAGGATATAATCCACTGTGAACGGATTTGATGATGGCTTTTGCAGTCTTAAACTACGAAATATTATTGATTGTTTAGATTTTTTTGTGGTGTCAGATAGGGACCAGGATTTTATAAAAACTCAACTATTTTTGATAACGGTTACTGAAACGTTACCTACCAAAACGTTGAATTAAAAATATAAAAAAGATTGTGGTATGACTTCCCAAGAAATTAACAAAAAGAATAAACATAATTGATGTTACGTTGTTTCCTTTATACACAAATGAGATTCAACTAATTAACTATTTGACACATACACGACTATAAAATTCGTCCTTCGATTACCTGCAAAGATGTGAATATCAATCAACAAAATATCCTTTAAGGAAACTCGACACTTGCACTACTAACAAAATCACTTTTAAAGTTATTGTCACATCCCAACCGCGATTCAACACATGTGCGTCTGGTTGAAGAGACCGTCGAGGAATTGAAGAAATCTAAAGCAGCGTGTTCTTGAACGCATGCGTTTTAAAAGGAATCACCACGCGGTAGGTACTCGACAAGGCTTATTGGCAATTTTGACATTAATACACACATAAAAATAATTTATCGAGACTAAATAATAGATTATCTTGACAAGCATTGGTTACAATGTAACTGTGAACTGTTATTTAAACTAATCTTGGTTTTCATCAAAGTTCATTCAACATCCATCAGGGAAGCGTGAATTATACAAGGTGATTATTTAGTTTTATATATTTGACGGTAAGAACTTGAAAATTTAGAAGCATCAAAATGTGTGTTTTAGATTAATTTGTAATTGTACATTTTATAGAATTTCGCAATATTAACATTCTTCTATTTTCGCTATGTCCTCGGAAATATGCATCTTAAAAATCATCAGGTACATACTACTTGTAAAATTTTATCCTGAATCGATTGGTACGCATTGTAACGTTTCATCTTTCAAATTCCTCAAGCGATAAATACTAATTGTACTTAGTGTATTTCGCCAAGAACACGGTGAGGTCTAAAAAGAGCTATATGAAGAAATAAAGGCAGATCCAATACTGGGAATGCCAACGGATCAGATTGCCCCACAATATAGTTTTAAAAACGACTATACAGAGAGAAAGGACTGGGAAGCAGGGCCTCCTATAACAGCGAATCTTAACTGGTACACTGATGGCTCGAAAGCAGACTCCGGAGTAGGAGCCAAAATATATGGGGTACAAGAGAAGATCACGATCTCTCTAAGCCTAGGGAAACATGCTACTGTCTTTCAGGCAGAGGTGATGACGTTGCAATGCTGTGCAGAAGAGTTGATGAGACAGGAGGTGGATAACCAAAGAATCGTCATCTACTCCGACAGTCAAGCAGCACTTAAGGCGATACGCTCATATAGGATAACATCAAATCTGGTGTGGGAGTATCGGAAAGCCCTAAGCAAACTGGGCAGTCATGATAGAGTGACCCTAGCCTGGGTACCAGACCACCAAGGAATAAAAGGCAATGAAAAGGCTGATGAATTAGCCAAGCAGGAAGCAACGGAGGTCATGATTGGGCCAGAACCTTCCTGTGGAATTGCAAAATGCCTAAGTAAAGAGAGCATCTACAAATGGATAAACAACCAGGCGTTGCGCTGGTGGTATGAAACCCCAGGACAAAGACACGCAAAATTATTCCTTAAAAGCCCTTCGACAAAACTGTCACACGACCTACTATGTCAAAGTCGGGAAACGACGAGGATGATGGTGGGAATGCTGACCGGACATTGTAGGCTGAGGAAACATATGCACACAATTGACCTTGCAGATGACAGCCTATGCAGGTTCTGCCAGGAAGAAGACGAAACCGCAGAGCACATACTCTGTGAGTGCGAAGGCCTAGCAAGGGTGCGGTTTCACTTACTCGGAGAAGAAAAACCGAGGGCAGAGAGCTACGCAAAGTAGGCGGTATCCAGGCTATTGAGACTAGTAAAAAGAATAAAGCTAGATATTCAGCTCTTAATATGGGGAGGACCACAATAGATCTGCAAAGGTCGCAGTGGGATAGGACAAAGAGCCACTCCAATTCTAATCTAATCTAATCTAGTGTATTTCGTGTATTTCGAAATACCCTCATTTTATTAACTTGTAAAATAGAAATTTTTCCAGTTACAGTATTGCTTTGTATATGTAGATAAATATTTTAGGGCTACTCTGCTGAAATTCCAACTCAATATCAACAGTTTTATTATTTCTTGAACGACTTTCCATGTTAAGTGTGTTTTTTCGTAAATATCCTCATTCTCTGAGGTGGAACTTTGGAATTTATTGAAAAAATGAGTCCATTAATCAGCTTTTGATGCCAAAAGCACTCAATTTCATAGATACTACTTATTTTGTTCCAAGTTTTTCACCAAAAGGAATTTTGACATATTTTTTTTCCCACCGAATCCATGGAAATGTTAATTCAAAAAAGAATTTCTATTTGTAAAATTTCATCATACTCAAATCACGTTCTCTTGGAGAAACAGTGGGCCTAAACCTAGACCTAGACCTAAACAGTGGTGTAACTTAGAGTAGGGGAACTCTGGCGGCGCGAGGGTGCTGCCATATAGAGAGTCCCGTCAGTACTGAAATTGAAAATTCAATGAAAACTGTAACGCCGTCAGTGGTAGTTGCAGATTTTTCCACATATATCAGCGCTGACATCCTCACCTAACATAAACCTAACCTGACAATGACAACTGCCTTGAACTGCATGACAACTGCAGGCCAACGTTTCACGACGTGTATCGTGAGTCTGTCCAGTTTTGTTTTAAAGAACTATTCTGCTTATTTGTGTGTGTTGAGTATTCGTAGTTGATTTTTATTGTTTATAGTGGGATTTTTCTTTAAGAGACAATGTCGAGAATATGTATTGTGAAAGACTGTAGTATGAGGTGCACCCGGTAAGCTTTATCTTTATAAAAAACATGTTCTATTGAATGAAAGGTTACAGAAGCAGTTATTCTTCCATACAGCTTTGAACTTCCCAGCTTAATGTATTCCAAACATTTATTTTCCTTCATGTTTGTCATTGATATATGTTGAAAGATCGATTCATTTATTGTATACTTTTTTAAATCAATGAAATATATAAATTTGGTGATTAGATTGCTTTATTTTTCCCACTTCAGGCATTATATGGTCCATTTTTTGATATTTCATTTAATCTTACTTGACTATTTAATTGTTATTATTGTAATATTAATCTAATGTTGAGTAACTTCAAATGAAATTTAAAAAAAATTGACCGTAAATGTCATTTTGCAATAAAAGTGAAATTACAGTAATTTTCAATATGCCACCAAAAACTGTAAAATTACAGGAATCTTATTTTTCGGCTGTTAGCGAAGTTCACAACCATCTGATTTGTGTTAGAGGTACTGACGGGACTCTCAAAGTGGCACCAAATTGGACATTATATATGATTGCGTATATTTCCAAATGCACAAATCAGTCTTAAAGGGAAGCAGATTTTTGGTGGACACGGTAGGACACACTATTCTGGTTATGACCACGGACACAATGCCTTCCATAATTAAATACGACCTCCTTAATAGTGTCCTAAGTGCGAATAGAGATGTTTGACTCGCACATACAAAACAATGAAAAGTTTTTCGGATAGGCCAGCTGATTCAAAAGCACTTGGCTCTTACCGTGGATTAAACTGCAAAAATAGAATCTTTTCCAAAAAAAGACTCAATAAAATGTCTCTGGTCTGGATGCCTGGAAATTCTGGTATGGATGGCAATGAAAAATGCAGGTTTCCTTTTAAATGGGTGCTGCATGTGTTTTTATTTGACCAGAACCTGCAATTGGTATCTCATTGAGTTCTTCCAAGAAAACACTAGATATCTGGACCACAAGAGAGTGTTAACTTTTATCAGAATTAACCAGGATTTATTCATTGCAATGGATTTGAATAATGTCTCCAAATATTGTGAGACTACAAAAGACATGACCTGCAATGTCTAACAGCAGTTTTAACAGGTCACTGTCATCTGAAACATTATCTAGCACGACTTGTGTCGGAAGGTCCGAAGTGCTGTCTTTTTATGAAAAATGATGAAACAGCAGAGCATATACTTTGTGCCTGTTACGCCACACATTAGGTATCTGATGTTTGGCTGCGTCTCTTCCACACCATCATTCACCAATTCAGAAGCCTATTTGTTTGGTGAAATATGGGAAGGTGAGAGTCACAATCTTTGAGAGTCGCAGTGGAGGGCTTAAAAGAACCAGAAACCTAACCTTATATTTTGTATTCACTTTCTCAAAGCTGTATTTAACTTCAACATTATTTTCTCAGGGTGTGTTGTAACTCTGCAGGCTAACCCACTAGTCACAGGACCACTGTTCAGTAGTTGAGCATTTTTCCGTCGTAACACGAATTTAACCAATGGATTCCAGTTGACATTTCAACCTTTCTTTTAAGTTAAGTTTGTGAAGTAAATATGTAGAATAATTTGACCTATTTTATTACAATTAATAAAGTTATTTCAGTTCAGTTTTTTAGTTTTAACTCCTTCCATATAATGGGTCACTTTCTAGAGGCTCTGGAAATATTTCCCAGCTCGAACAACTCTCTAAAGTCTTCATTATCTGTAAGTTCTTATAAATCAGCTCTTGCACCTTCCAATTCCCCCATTTTGTTCATAACAATTCGTACTAAATGTTGAACGTTATAAATGTATCTTCGTATAGATTATTTTTTGACTTTTAAGTAGATATAAGGAATAAGACGTCAATTGCAAATAAAAATTGTTAATTAGAACAGACAATCAGATGGAACAAGTAAAATTGCATTGTTCGGTGTTTGATCATAGGTTAACTCTCTGAGATCTGATGTTAAACTTTTTGAAGGTTAACCAGTTGGTGAACGTCTAAAATATCGTTTCACAATAACCTTATGATGAATAAGACAGACTCATGCAATTTTGCCGAGAAAAAGGATTTGGTTTCCAGTGAAAAAACAATTTGAATAATAAGCAATTTTCAGGTATTTTGATTCCCCGAGCAAAAAAATGGTACTCAATGTGATAGACTATTTTGAGAATAAAAGAAAAAGTGCAAACTCGTCAACCATTATAATCTATAATCTAACACACCCTCATACTATGTTCTAAAAGTTTTAGGAAATTAAACTTATGCTGTATGAAGGACATTCACATTTCTCCAATTTCATCAAAATATATCAAGCAGCTTCTAGAAAATAATTTCAAATTGCTTTCTGTTTGATAAGATTTCAATTTATTTTCATTTGTATCTTCTGCAACAATTCATTCTACAGTTTCTCCTCTACGAACCAATCTATTAATATAACTTCAACTTCTCATTCGTCACCATTTCATCAGCAATTTCCATCGATATCAAGCGTGTATTGCTAAGACATTATTTTTATGAGTGCATGTTACGTTCCAGAGTTGGATTTCTGATCATTGATACATATATGCATAGGAAGTCGATTCTTTTTAAATTTAGCTGGCTCTAAAGACGAAAAGGACTTCGCATAACGTAGTTGAATAAAAAAACCAACGAAATCAAACTTTATAATGCTTCAACTTGTTTTTCGGCTTTCATTCAATCAAGTAAGGACTAAGTTAACAAAAAAGGATTGTGTAAACAGCTGCTAGTATTACTTCATAAATTGAGGAAGTTTCGCTTGGCAGAACTGGTATACAACGTGGTTAAAATTTATAAAATGTTCAAAATGATTATTGTTTTAGTGAATTATTGTTTGACTGAAAGTTTTAAATAAGTATAAATCCTTTTGAGCTACAGTTATTGAATTGAGAAGAATTTAATAGTTGAATGGATAAATAATGGTTTAAATGTATGGGATGGAAACTTTGCTCAAAAAGCATCCACAGTATTTTTACTACACGCAATTTCACCATATTATTTGACCCGAACAAATGAAAACTTCCTTCTGACTAACGGAATAAAATATTCTTTATTTTGAAAACAATGTATTCTCGATAAAAATCTAGAAACAGATGACAGATGACATTACCTATTTTTAGACGGTGACGTTTATATTAGCTTCACTTGTATGTATATTTGTTTGTTTGTAACCGACACCTTTGAACAAAAAGATTAACTCAAAATTTTGCACACTCGTCAAGGATACCAATACTTGTTAGTATCCCCAAATCTTAACGGTTTTAGAGATAATCACATTTTAGTGATTAACTACCAGGTAAACCTTTTATTTGTTGTAATAATGTGGCTACAATTATTTTTTACGAAAGTAACACTAATGTGAAAGGCAAAAAAGTTTTGCTTACATTAATGCCGCATACGAGGCCTATGTGGCGCCCTCTACAAAATACATCGAAATAGGTACAAAATTATGATTTCTGATACCAAAAAACCCCCAACCTCAAATTGTTGTGCGTATACGTCAAAAAGCGTTAAAGTTATTGTAAAAAACGAAAATTAAAATTTCATGTTTAACACCCTGTATCTCTCTTAATACTTATTAACATTTTATTAAGGCTTGTTGGTTTGAATCGCAATATTTTGAAGTGAAGATTGAACTGTACTTCTATGTACAATTACTTACGGACCACCCTGTATATTACACTAAGTGAGGTTATGAATATGAAAAGTAGAATCAATCTACTAAATAAATAAGATTATATTAGCTTTATTTGTATGCATGTACGTATGTTTGTAGCAACTCCTTTGGACTCTATTTTGACCCACTTTAAACGACCAGATTTCATTCAAACTTTGCACACTTGTCAAGGACAGATTACAATAATATAGTAGTGAAATATAGAGTGTTCCATTCAAAATTCACAATAAAAAAGCACTCTTTTCAGGCAATCGAACTGAAAAGTGAGAAATAATTCATAGTTCAAGAACCAAATAATGAACTAGGAAAGTTAAATCAATTAAGGTAATAGCGTGGGATTGGTGTATGAATGTGCTACAAAAAAATATTTACTGACAGCATAGAAATCTTTATTTGTTTTCTAAATCGTGTGAAACTGCAAATATTAATGACTTGGCAGGTTACGACACTTGAAGATAGCAACAATGGAAAATGATGAAGAACCGTTGAAGAACTTCACATTTCGGAATTGAGCTAGTAAGAAATAATAACAATATATTATATCGAGCGGCTCTTGTAGGTAATACCTCATTTGAAGGGTCTTCTAATAATGTATTCAGCAGTATTATACTCAAGTGACTAATGATTTTACAGGGAAAATGAAAAGTTATTCAATTTAATCAGAAAATAATTCGACAACAAACGAATTAATTCATACTTACAACTTTTTAGTTGAATTATATGCTCAAAATGCCATCCACCGGTCTTTTGATGAAAAGCAAATCGACTAAAACATTCTGCTTGCATATTATTATTATTTTTAATTTAATTGCCTTTATTAGTAGGTATAATACAAACAATACTCACAAGAGGCAAAGTTCAGCTGAAGCTATTCTATTTAACCGCATGCTTACGAAAAAAAAAACTATTCATAAAACATATTATAAAAATTGGAAATAGTTTATAAAAGAAAAACATTAACAGAAACATACATTACATCGAACTAAATGTTTGTTACAAACAACAAAAGAATAAAATAATAATAAATTTCATTGCTCACACGTAAAGAGGTTACATAAACAAGGAGAGTGACAAAGGCTATGAATAAATACACTGTGAAACATACAATACTTACAAATTGTAAAAATATAACATAATGTATATAAAGGAACTATAACAGTTCTTCCCTTTAATTTCCTGAGGAAGTAGATGCTCACATCAGCATAGAGCTGGTAGGGAATTTTACTAAGATCTGATTCACTTATTATGAATGATCTAATTTCCATTGTTCCACATATGAAACGATATATTGGCTTTATCGTGGGTGGATCTATTTAGGATAATAGCGACTCTAGATAATAGGAAAATCCTCGAAACTTAATAATTTTATCTCAAGCTTTTATTCAGGGTGCTCCGAAAGTAATGGACCAAAGTGAAATGGAAGATTTTTCGCCTAAAAATATTACAAGCTGAGGCAACTTCTTTCAATAAAATATCGATGATAAGAAAGATACAGGATGGCAAAGTTGAAATGTCAAAAATGTTTTTCTCAGTAAATTGGGAGATTTGAATATACAAACGTGAAAATTATTTGAAGACAGGGGTTTCAGGGCCTGGGAAATCATAATATGCTGACGTCATTATTATTTTTGTGCTAATGAATGTATAGAAAATCATGAATGGGGGTTTCAAAATGCGAATATCTCGAAAACCAGTAGCTTTTGAGACTAATGATAAGTATACCTGTTTGTCGCAAAAATGATGCGGTTTTAATATTTTCCAATAAATAGAGGGATCCGTTAACGATAAATAAGTTAATCTCACAATTACAGCAACAACAAAGCTTTTGTGGCGCCCTCTAGAAAATACATCGGTATGGATAACATATTATGATTTCCCAGTCACTAAAACCCCTATCTTCAATTTTTTACCTTTGTATATCCAAAATCTTCCAACTTCCAACTACTGAGGAAAAATTTTTCAGACATTTCAACTCTGCCACCCTGTATCTTTCTTATCATCAATATTTAATTAAAAGGAGTTGCGTCAGATTGTAATATTTTTAGTTGAAGAATCTTTCATTTCACTTCGGACCATTACTTACGGACCACGCTGTATATGGGACAGACCAGCAATATACAGGGTGTACCAACCTTACGACAAATTTCGGTAAATGGGTTATTTTAAGAGATATCAAAAAATGTTATTTACAAAAATAGTAGATGTGTAGAATAGTAGATATTTTGAAATTATATCGAACTATACAGAGTGCTTCATAACTTGTATACAGAGTGAACGGATACTCGAACCTGTCATTTTCTTTCTTATTTCAAATGGAACACCCTGTATTTTATAGAAAAAATAGAATCTTCGATTATGTAACTTTAGTTTTTGTCAACATTCCCTATACCCAAAGTTTATAAAAACACAGTTATTTTGTAATATTTATTGTAAAATATAACTACTGACCTATTATGTGAAAGCATTAAACGTTGTATGTAACAAAAAATCATAATTAATAATAATATTAATGACAATTTAATTCATGTATAAAAAATCGCATATGGCACAGTGCAATTGTCACTTTGACAGCGGCAAAAGTTAGCTTTAACTTTTACAGCGACAAATACACTAGTGGTTTTTTCACTTATTCATTTGTTCATCAATATCACTGTTCCTAGTATGAATTCCAATAACTGCGTTTTTAATAATTGTACATTAAAATAAAAATGTGTTTATTTTTAATGTTTCAAAAATAAAGTTTGCATTGATATGTTTCCAAATTTCTCATTCATTAAATTGTCCTGCCGAATTACACTCGAGGTTTGTATTGATATTGGGTAAATTTGTATTGTTCAAATTCTAAACTGTTTCCTTTAGCAATTTGACTCAAATAACTGTCAACCTAAAAATACTCCGCCTTCGGTGTCGTGTTTTTAATAGTTGACAGTTATTATCGTCAAATTGCTAGGAAACAGTTTCTCATTAAACAACCCAAATTTACCCGATAAAATACAAACCACTTGTGCAATTATAAGTGAACAATTCATTCTAAACAAAACTGGCCACCAAAAGTATAATCCCAACCGTAATATTAAACTGAAGGTTTGAAATGTTCACCGTTGAAATCAATGCAATGCTGCAGTATAGTTCAAATGATTGATTAACATTTCCCAGCATATCAACGTTAGCAGATCAAAATACCGCACTAATTATCTTTTTCATGTCTTCTCGAATAGCCGGGGATTTTATAAACTTATTCCTCTCAAGACCCGAGAAAAATAAATATACTTTTGTTAAATCGGGTGACCGAGCTGGCCAATCAGTTGGGCCCCCTCTTACAGCATTGCATTGATGTTAACGGTGAACACTTTGAACGGTGAACACTTTTGGTAGCTAGTTTTGTTTAGAATGAATTATTTATTGAAATTTATCATTAATTAGGATTTTTTGTTACATACAACGTTTATTGCTTTCACATAATAGGTCAATAATAATAGTTTACAATAAATATTACCAGATAACTCTGTTTTTATAAACTTTGGGTATAGGAAATGCTCGATAGAAATTAAAGTTACATAATCGAAGATTCTATTTTTGCTATAAAATACAGGGTGTTCCATTTGAAAGAAGAAAGAAAATGACAGGTTCGAGTTTCCGTTCACCCTGTATATAAGAAAGAATATAATTGAAATTTAATAGAATACGGAGATATTGCATCATATTACGAAACTTTGTTTGGCAAAATACATTTTTTTTCTTTAACGTACAATAAGCTACAGAGCGTTGATTTACCTACGATTTTCACATAAACGTGTCCAAATCTTTCGGAGGACTGAGTATAACGTGGTAAAACCCTATATCAAAAGCTTCAAAAAAATGTAACCAATCCGAATTCGGTATAATATACAGGGGTTCCCATTTGAAAAATCATATGTTTGGTTTGTAACGGAGTTATGCAGCACTCTGTATAGTTCGATATAATTTCAAAATACGGACCTTCAGCACATCTACTATTTTTGTTGATAACATTTTTTAATATCTCTTAAAATAACCCATATACCGAAGTTTGTCGTAAGATTGGTACACCCTGTATGTTCAATATTTTCAAACGTTAGGAAGTAACATATTGAGTAAATTTGGTTATTTCAATTCAATATAAATTATTATTGACACCATGTTTTCTGAGTTAAGCTATAAGTCCCTTAATATGTAGGGGAATTGTACAGGTTAAATAATTGTTTTCATTAGGTTCATTTTGTAGAAGAAATCTAAGCTAAGTTTTATTCTGTGCTGATCTTGTTCGAAAGTTTTATTCGTGTAACTAGATAATATAGTTTCTTTTGTGTTGAGGTCAATATTATCAATACTTCACCAAAGACTTGCTGATTTGGTTGCTTCAGAATTACTGATGCTGCAGCAAAATTATCTCTTATCTCAAAGACATATTGTGAACATCACCAAGAAATACTAATTTGTTTCTTTAATAAATATGATTTCACGCAATAAGAATTCGGTATACCAAAGCGGCAAATAAATATTTATAAAAGTTATTATAGGGTTCAGCCACCTTAGTTGTTCCATTTTACTCGATTCCCGATCAAATCTCTTTATACCAAAGACAAATCGGCAACAATTTATTATTTTGGTAATCTGAATTTAGTAGCTTTGTCTAAGCAAGGATGAAACACCAAAAGCCTATAATTTAGAATTGACATAACTAGAGTTTGGCAAAGTAATTGGCGTATTCTAAAGTTTAAAATACCCCCCTACTTCTATAGAACTGACATGAAACTGAATAAGATTTTTACACTAGAAGGGGGACGTGCTCTTGAAAACGAAAGCTACAATAATAAATGATTCCTAAATTCCTTTTATTTAACCCAGCATTTATTCAAAGTATACCAATTATTTTCAAAAAGTGGGACATGATTCTTTTTTTTAAGAAGTCCATTGCTTAAACAAAACAACCGAAAACCTCTGTTTGGTTGTCTCCATTCAAATTTCAGATTTGTTCATCTTAATAAAATTTTTTTTCATCTAAGAAAATCGTTTTCAGAGTATTGCTTTAGAAGTATAAGAACAATATAACAGTGAATTAAATTTTTTCCACAATCACATTGAAAAGTAGGCTTTTTCGCTTGCCAATTACAGCGAAAAGTTGACGTTTCTTGAGGAAAATTACTTTACGCTCGCCGAGCGTAAAAAATGGCTCGTTGCCCATAACAACCGATACCTACTACAAACACAATTGTATTGACAGTGACATATATAAAAGTTTGAAACATATTTGAATTGACACAATATATTTAAACTGACAGATTTTAAAAGTTCTTCTGGATTCTACTTTATATTTGTTTTTAATAGTTACAATTAAGTGATTGTAGAAAAAATGTTGTATGTATTACGAGCAAAAACGTGGCATTATTGCTTTCGATTAATTACTCTCAAGCAATAATGTATCACTTTTCGCTCTAATACATAAATAACTATTTTAGCAATAAGTTTCATATTACGAATAACTGCATAGACGGAAATAGCATCGAAATCCCTATTTATTGTCCTGGTAGCCAAATTCAGATTACGAATAACATCCGGAGTTTTTTCATCAACGTCTTTATTTCTGATATTTTTATATAAATATATTTTTTCTGCTATCACATTAAGAAGTAGGATTTTTCGCTTGCCATTCACAACGAAAAGTTGACGTTTGTTGAGGAGAGTTACTTTACGCTCGCCGAGCGTGAAAAATTGCAAAAGGCTCGTTGCCCATAACAACCGATAGGCGATAGGTACTACAAACATAATTGTATTGACAGTGACAGTGACATCATAGAACAATCTAGCTAAGGAGTGTTTTTGTCTTACAATCTAATAAATCGCTGTCTTGTTAAGTTCTTAATGTTTTAAATAATTAATTAGTGTGATTGCGATGTTATCGTATTAATTTTTTTTGTGTTTTTGTGCTTAATTGTTGTGCCACGTTCTATATATTCTGCATATATTGGCCGGATGGCCCTGCTAGCTGAGGCCTTCGAAGAAGTACATTGACAGTATTGACAATCATAATTATACGTTTAAAATTTTATAAAGCATTTGAAAGGTACTTGAAATTAGAAGTATGAATTTATCAATTTTATTAGTTATAATAATTATATATTCAAGTGATTGTAGAAAAAATGTTATATGTATTACGAGCTAAAAGTAGAATTATTGTTCTCAAGCAATTATCGCTAACGTTAACCCTTGCTTTCGATCAATAATTCTTCACTTTCCGCTTTTAATACATTATTAACTATTATATATTTATTTCAACTGATATTTCAATTATATTACTATTATTATTATTAGCTAAGTACTTGATTTTTTACGATTAATTTCTGTTGTGTTTTTGTGTATTTCTTCAGTTTTGTCCTTTTTTTATCATAAGATGAAGTTTATTATATTATTATACAGGGTGTCCCAAGATTTTTTACAGGCTGTAACTCAGGGTGTATCACCTAAAATGTTAAACAAACATTTCAATTATAAAACAAGTTAACAATTACGTCACCACTTCAAAACTGATGACGTAACCGTAAAAAATCGGAATTTAAAGCAAAAAATCGACCCATTTCATGTTTTTCGTAGTAAAGTAAATTGTTTGAAAATTAATCAGTTTCATTATTTAGCCGCACTCGGTAATTATAAATTCACATTTAAAAAAACTTGATTCCAAATAACGTATTCTCCATGAAAGGCTTGTTCGTTAAAATGAACTTGAACAGGTAACGCATTGTGTACTGACAGAAAACTAAGTAAACTTTTCCAATGAGATTTTGTTCGGTAATTAGGCAATAGACATGTGAATCGTTGTTGACCTCTGAAGCGCAGGTACAGAGGGCTCTAATTACTTGGGTCAAGCACGGCGTGTAGCTACACGCCCCCATACCTGTGTGAGAACTCGATTCTTCTCTACACTTTACGGTCCCTCAGAACAAGAGAATCGTCTTTGCATTGGTATTAGTACGTGGGCGCACTATTAATATAGGATTTGTGGTAGGGTGAACATTTAACCTTCAGCTCCATGTTTACACTCGCATAAGGCTTTCAGTCTAAGGTTTCACAGCAAAGTGTAATAGACATGCTCTTATCATATATAATTAAATATCAAAAGTTAAAGTTGAGGGTTTGTTATTAAATCTAAGTTTAATATTCAGCAATGATATTTGTAGATATAAAAATGAAGAGATATACCAAAGATTTGCTTCAAATTAAAAAGAAGCAGAAGTTGATATATTTTTTTGCAAAAATTGCACTTGGACGGTTTTGACTTTAAAGTATTCCCAAAAAATGTTAACAGGATGTGGTTGAAAACGATAGTAGCCAACGACAAAAAATATTTTTTTAAAGCGCTGTTTATAACACAAAATAATGTATATTAATAACTAGATTCCAGTAATTCCTCCAAATGAAATTCTCTATCTTCCAATTCATGTTGGGTAACTCCTTTTATTGCCTTTTTTTATTTTCCTTTTTTATCTTTCACCATTTTTAGAAGCAACTGTATCAGGGAAGTTTTTGTAAAACTCTTTATGTATGGGAGGAATGAAGTGTAGTAGTTGCTGTAAATTTGGCATTCTTGATAGGCCTTTTCAGTAAGTAATGCTTTGAATTTCATTAAAAATGTCCTCGTATTTTTTAAATTTTTTGTGAGCTGTAATTCTATCTTGAAAAATTATAAAAAGTGCGGAAAGCAAGCACAAGCTTTGAACGAGATATCACTCTTCTCTTCTTCGTTATGTCAAAGTTCTTTCCGTAGGATTTGTAAGGCTCGCTTGCCTAGTTTTTGAATTTTGACGTCTCATGGTAGACTTTCAGAATCTAGTTTTGAATCTTCAATTATGTTGTTAAATACGTCGAAGGAGAAGAAATCTGATGGTTCCATATTGTAAACGACAAATTGTTTGGAAGACTTTTTAATGGTCTCAGTCCGCTGCACTAGTACGAACGCTACAGGGTTTTCCAGTTTTTTCTTCTCAATCAAGGCAAAGTCACGTTTACATTTCATTTAGGAGATTCCAAAAAAATACATTGTCGATTATCTGAATATTGGTAGACTGGACAATTTTCTTGTTCTTATTTTCTCCTCCGTTTAAGTTACAGTAAGCGATTACTTTTTAAATTGTTTGGGGTAGATCTTCCATAAACTGCGAAATGAATATTGATAAGCAACAACGAAATGAGATTTACTGGAATTGCGCTTCTGTTTAATGGCAGAACAGCCTAAACGAACTTTGGTTGTACTACTACAAAATAAAACTGCAATATTGTTTCACTTAGTTGTTCATCTCTCTAGTAAATGACACTTAAATTGCATTTCCACTTGGGCAATTTTACTACCAAATAAAAGTGGACTTTATTTTTCATGTCAAAACTAACCATAACGTTACTTGGTCACTTCTGCTTGTAGCCCCTTCACTTGACATTCTGCCACGAAATGTTGGAAGCTACAATAACATGGACCTGATTCAATTACAATATGATAAAATAGATTCCATGTTAATGCCTCCATCAATTAATATTCCCAATACTATCCTGGATATCTACTACTGTTTCCATAAAATAATTTTCCATTTTTATTATTCAACACTCGTTAAAGTTTATTTTGCATGAGGGAATTTCGAACAACCTGTTGCTCACTGACTATGGCTTTGTTAATGGTCAAGATTTTACAATATCCATAAGGGCGCATTATATAGACTAACATATAATTACGTTTGGATTGTGGGTGTAATTGAACCAATCTCTTTTATTCAGAACTGCAGTATTTATGCCATTGACGTTTTGAGAAGATTGATTGGTTTAAGTATAAATAAATTTGAAACTTTGCTGTATGTTACTCATGAATCAATATTATCATATGTTTCTGAGATCAAATTGAGTGAGTCAGTAGGCGTAACGGTTGAAATTCACGAGCTCTTAGTGCCTTCATACACTCACCGGTACCGGCAACGGATAACAAGCTCTTCAACACGTATCTAGTTCGTTAAAAATGAAATGTGTTTCTTTATTTATATAACGATGAACTCGGAAGAGAACTTTCCATCACCCCAGCTCATTCGATGAGGAAGCGTCCTTGTGCTTCGCGATGTGCTCGAGATGGAGAAAGTGCGAATCATGTGCAATTTATGGTTAACCTTACCTTAAACTTATGCTAGCACATTTTTTTATTATCATATGATATCAATTAAAACATTGCTGTTATTTTGTGCTATGTGCAATTTCTTTGCACAAATCACAATTTTCTTTGCACTTATATTTTCTTATCTTGAACTTATGCTAGCACAAGTTTTTCTTAATTATCATCCCATGTCAATGGAACCATTGTTGGTGTTTTGTGTGAAATATGGGCGAGTTATTTTCAATTTGTGTACAAAAATCACGATTTTTTTGCACTTATACGTTCGTTTCTATCAAAAGTTGTGCTACCTTGAGCTCAAGTTAGCATAACTGTTTTTTAATTATTATCCGATTTCAATGGAACCATTGCTGTTATTTTGTGCAAGTACCTACACAAATCACGATTTTTTGCACTTACATTTTCGGTTTTAATAAAAGTTCTGATAAATTAAACTTTTGCTAGCACAACTTTCTTTTAATTATCATTCAATTTTAATGTAACGATTGATGTTATTTTGTGCGAATTATGTGTAATTTATATGCACAAATCACGGTTTTATTGAAAGTTGTGCTACCTTATACTCAAGCTAGCTCAACTTTTTTTTCAAATTTCCATCCGATATCATGAAACCATTGCTGTTGTTATGTACAAATTATGTGAACAAATTTTCGCACTCATATTTTTGTTTTTATCAAAAGTTGTGATATCTTGAATTCAAGCTGGCACAACTTTTTTAAATTATCATCCGGTTTCGATGGAACCGTTTCTGTTATTTTTTCATGTTCATTTAATAGCTTTGGTTTGAGATAGAACAACTTTAACAAAAATGAACATTTGAATGCACAAAAATCGTGATTTGTCCATTATTTGCACAAAATAACTGCAATATTTTCTTTGAAAGCGAATGATTATTGGAAAAAGATGTGCTAGCTTTAGCTTATGGTAGCACAATTTTTAATACACACAAAAATTGCGACATGTGCACATACATTTTACATAATGTGCACAACACTTTCGATACGTTTTGAATTGATTCTTCTTAAATGGTTGTAGTATGTCCCTATCTGACCAAAAATTATTTTATTACTTATTTATCTTGACAACGGTAGCTGGTAGCTAAAAACATTGTTGTGGTTTGATCCCCAAAAAAATAGGAGGAAAAAGAATTTTTTTCGTGTTTTGAAATGAAAAACCAATCCAACTCTTATTTCCTCTCATTCATATAGGTATTTGTTGTTAAAAATATTGAAATAAATTGATTATCTAAGTTCTTGAAACCCATCAATTTTAAATTATAAATTAACATACTGCAACGAAAACATGTCATCATTTGATTGAGTTTAGACCCTAGACCTAAATGAGAAATAGAGAATGTGAATGAATTTTAAAGGTTGTATCTGTTTTACGAAGAAGTTTCAAATTTCATAATTTAAAATTGATTGTTTCAGGAACTGGAAGCAGAGGAGAAGAAGACATTAGGAACAGCTACTAAACCCTTCAAGGTAGGCAAGTTTCAATATCACTTTTTCAACTGTTCAGTCTCAGAACACTTGTATAATAATTATTAAACGTTGATTCTATTATACAGTGCTATTCAAGAGTCCCCCCCTCGTATCATTTGAACGGCTACACTTACATTAATAACATTTGGAGGGTGAAAATAAAGTGTTGTAAACTTCTCTACGAATGGTAACAGGTGACGTAATAGTGATGGATGACGTCACAGTGCCACTCTGGCCAATAATTTTAAATAGGACATTATGGCAAGGATTATCTCGTTTGAAAGGCATTGACATTGGCTACATAGCCATATCAATGTTGTTTGGGTTTAAACTAATTTTGACGGATGAATTAAATGAATACCAAAATTATTGAAATTATTTTTTTAAATCTGATTAATCAAATATCAACAATGGATTCTTATAGCAAGTGTTCGAAATGTGCTGCGTCTACTTCCTGACAGTAATACATCCTATTAGTGAACTCTTGTCATACTCGTTCGAATGTGTCAGCTGAAATTGCATTGCATTCTTCAATAACTCTTTTCTTTCAAAACGCCAATGCTATCTGGTGCTGTAGTATAAACCGTGGATTTCAAGTACACCCATAGAAAAAAATCTAATGGTGTCAGATCTGGTGACCGAGGTGGCTATTTTATAGGACCTCGCCGGCCGATCCATCTACCTCGATATTCTTCATCTAGGTAACGTCTTACTGTACCATAATAATGTGCAGGAGCACCATCTTGTTGGAATGTTATTTCCAGATGGCCGAATTAATCTGGACTATCTTCCAGAATTCCAAGAATTAACTGCTCAATTGCATTTTGTAACATCTCCAGATACACTTCACCGCTTAAATTTGAATTTAGGAAAACAGGACCAACTATGTGGTTTCCCAAAATACCTGCCCAAACATTGACTTTTTCTGGAAATTGGGTATGTTGTTCACGAAAGGTGTGAGGATTTGTGTCACTTCAATACCTTACATTTTGTGTATTCTTATTTCCATTGAGGCAAAAAGTACTTTCGTCACTAAAACAAATTGTTTTTGTGTAATGTGGGTTTTGACTAATTTTATTTGTCATACATTCACAGAATTTGAGTCTTCTGTCGGGGTCGTCATCCGAAAGGTGGTGCACCATTTTTAACTTGTATGGATGAAGTTTATTTTTAGCCACACTCTCTGTACTGTACTTCTACTTACTTCACAGATAGACGCAACTTTAGTTGAAGAGGAAGTAGGGTTTACTACCATTTCAGCAACTATATCAATTTTTTTATCATCACTATATGTTGGTCGACCAGATCGTTTGGCATCTTGAACACTACCTGTTGCTTCAAACTTGTGAAGAAGCTCCCTCAAGTAAGTTTTCGAGATAGGGCGTTTTAATTTCTTTTTGCATGAATCCACCTTTAATTATTTTGAAGGAGTTTCTTGTTCTATCAAAACTTGGCGTTATAATATCGCTCAGAGGGATCATTTGATTCAGTACATGGAGAGCCATTCAAATTTTGCTGCAGGAAAATTTTGTGGAAAAGATGGAAAGGACTTATAAAACACTAAATTAGACCCTATACACAATATAGTTACTCTTCAAATATCGAAAATTCACTTTAATAATCCGCAATTCCAACCAAACATCAACAAATAATGAAAATTTCCTTCCAACGAAAATCGATAACGGTTACCGTGGAGCTCATTAGATCACGGTAGACATACCGATTCTCATCGACTTGAATTCGCGATATCGGACGGTGAAAAGGTATACAGAATGCCGCACATGCGACTTACCGACGGCTGTCGATAACTGAGTCTTACCGATACCGATTTCTCTCCGTAACGAGTTACAGAATAGCGCTCCAGAGTGGCACTGTGACGTCATCTATTACTACAACGTCACCTGTTACCATTCGTAGAGAAGTTTACAACACTTTATTTTCACCCTTCAAATTTTATTATTGTTAGTGTAGCCGTTCAAAAAATACGAGTGGTGAGGGGACTTTTGAATAGCACTGTATACTGCCAACCACCCACATCTCTTTCTTCAGAATATCAAGCAATATGTGTTTTCGATTATTCACTTTTGGCTGCTAATAGCAGCTCATAGTGACTGAATTTCGTTCGTTTATTACTGGGCGTGACGCCTAATCTTACCTTCCCCTTGCCCCTTGAGTACATACCAAAAAGTATAAGCTTCAAGCCAAAGACATTGAATATTTGACGTTTGGCCGGTTTGACGTTTATTTAAAGGTTAAGATTGTGCCGATTACGATTTAAACCTTACTAAAAATATCTGAATATGCAAAATTATATTATCAAAAACATTATAATTGAAAACTGTTCTTCTAACAATACAGGAAATTCATTGGAATTGGCACATGTCAGGTGATTTTGAGGATCCTAAAAAATCGTGTTCGTTTTGCTTAAAAGGCGTCACGCACAAGTGCTTGAAGCCCAAATAAACGAAATCAACATAGATATCGCTGGTGTCGTTGCAATTTAATTGATTCGAGTGGATCCAGATTGGTACTAGTGTCATTGTCATTAGTTCTAGAGGATTCCAATAGACGGAAGTCACTCAAACTACGGCGACTCCAACGCAGAATCCTCTGGAACTAATTAAATGGTGTTTACTTTTATTGGCATTGGAGTTTTTGTAGCTTCAGGAGACCTCTAGAACTACAAAGCCGTCTATTGGAAACCTCTGGAACTTGACGTGCGTTTACTTTCATTTCCAGAGGATTACGATAGATGGCGTTGTAGTTCCCTAAAGCTACTACGACTCTAACGTCATGTTTCAATCAGTTCCAGAGGATTCCAATGGATGGGGTAATAGTTCCAAGGGGATTCCCTGAAACCACGAAGACTCTGACATCTATTGGAATCCTTCGGAATGAATGAAATTGCGATTAACTGTTTTTCGCCATCCATCGGAAACCTCTATAACTACGACGACACTAGGTCCATATCTATTGGATTCTCTTGAAACTATGCGCTATGTGTCTTAAATTATCGGAAAAAATAAAACAACACTTACAATATAAGTACTGTTTATTTATTGATAAATAACAGAGCCAAATAATAAATATCTACATCAATTTTTACAGAGAATATTTTCTACAAAAAACTTTACTGATACGCAGTACGTATTATATAACAAAATATTTACACAGTTTACATTGTTATGTACACGTTCGAGTAATTTTTCAACAAATCACTTTGTTTAAACATCTAATGAATACATAAGTTTTAAAGTATTGCTAAGAGGGTATAGGATTCAGTCATTTCAGTCTAGTGAATACATATTTAGTACCGAATAGTCTATTGACAAATCGACTATTACTTTTCCATTGTTGATTGTTATAGACACGCATTTTGGTACTTTACAGCATCAACGTTCGTGGACGGTATTCGACTACGTCATGACTGCTGCTTTTGTAGAGATATCCACAGTAAATTCAATTTTGGATCACACATTTTCTAGGCTAATCGGGTTTTGTGAAAATTCTCGCATGAACAACTTAAGATCCTTGGAGTATCAACCATGATCATACCATGATAGTCTTTAGAAAGACATCCGCTAGATGAATCACTGACTGTTAACTATCCAATGCTTCTGAAAATTGACAGCTGTCAGAAATATATATCTTATTTGCAATGTGAATCTGAAAATCACAGGCCTGCGGCGTAAATCCACCATCTTTTTTTTGGAAAGATTTGCGAAAATTTTAGTTTGCTTCAACTAATTCCGTGTCTTAGCTGTTAATTGTTCGAAGCATTGTATAGTTCTGTCAGCTATCAATAGTCTAAGACATCGTAAAGGAATATAGCGAGTGTAATCGAATACCTGCCGTGGTTCAACGAGTGTCAAAGAGTAGTTGTTTTTGCCTCGAAAGACGATCATATCAATTTTGACATTTCTTCAGGGTTTTCGACCATTTAAGTTATAAAATCAGCAGTTGAAGCTATTAAGCCTACGCATAGGAGAATTTTAGAAGGGTTCTCATTTTATATTGCAGTGGAATTGAGGAGACTAGAAAGATCAAGCAAAAAATGGGAGTATACATTTCGTATACTCCAAATTCCTACTTGGTTGAGACAGGCTATTGGAATACCACCGATATGTTATAGATTCACTTTTAAAAATCAACAGATGTTGTCAATAAACAATTAACAATGAAGTACAAAGAGTCTATTATCAAATTATTAGCACCCTCGTTTTTTATATAATAACAGAAGGTAGTCAGTCTAAAAAATACAATATTTACACATTCGGTTCGTCGTGTGACATTCCAAAAACGTTATAGTTAAAAAATAGCTATACAATCGTGTCTTTAGAATATCTGGAGAATTTAAGTCTGACGCTACTGACAAATGTTGAAAGTGAAATGGACGGATGGGGTAACGAATAAGTGTAATAATAAAAGGGAGAAATTTCAAGTGCTATTTTCAATTGATGTCAAAACAACATTTTTTTCTAACGCCTAAGCTTGTGAAGGCTAAAAATCCTTACTCTTCTTGAATTGAAATGAAAAATTCGTTGTCAGTTTATAATCAAAATTTCACCAAAAGACACGATTGCAATTTGCTGAAAGCATTTTTTTGTTATTTTTTCAATAATGTATAATGGCAGCATTGAAGTAATAATATGTTCAGATTGTGATATCATGTGACCAAAGAACGATACCACTTTCAATACTACCAGAAGGTCCTGAATACAATATCTCTACACTGTACATATTTTACAGTAACAAAGAAAATTCCATCTAGGAAGCAAGATACATACAAAATATATAAAATGATAGATAGATAACTGGTGAATATAAAGGATTACAAATGGGTAGGCTATAGAGAACTATAAAGAAGATAAGAGAACACAAATTAAGTATATATTAGTTTAGGGTTGTGATGAGTGGTTCGATTAGGCTCACATACTGTAACTCGCAAGTCTATTGTGGCTCACAAAAACTTATATTCCACCAATCTCCTCAACAAAGCCCATTAGTTTCTTTGGTGATTGATATTTTGGATCAGAGGTCTCGAGAGAGACTAAGTCTTGCCATTCAGTCGACATTGACCTGTTGAAAGACCTGTTAGACAACTCAAGCTTAACACTCGTTTGGTGAATTATGCCAGAAGTCTTAAACTATTCTTGAATTCCATGTATATGTAATGTTTGTTTGGCAAAAATTCATTCGATGCCAATTAAGTTTTCGGTCCAATAAAACCACTTGCCGCACCCTTCCTTCCATGGAAGTCTGCGTTTTCATCGGAATCCATACCAGAGCTTGCTTCAAGTGGTTCCTCCCTCTGGATAATATCTCTATTTTAACTTGAAGGGCATGGAGAGCTAAAAGAGGATTACCTTCTACCGAATTTCAATCATCAAAGTTTCAAATGAGACTCGAATTTTTTTCAAAGTATCACTAGAATTTTGAGTTTAAACAGAATTGGCAAAAAACCTATTTTATCCACTCTAGTTATCATTCTATCATTATTTTAACAAATTATTGAAAACGCATAAAATATGAAGATAGAAAAGGCTTATTCTACTTCGATTTCGATGCCTTTCTATACATCAACTGTGGCATTAAAATTTCCCAACATGCGAAAAAATACAGTACCAGAAAAGTTCAGAAATCATAGTACCTACCAAACACACTTAGGTACTGAAAAAATGTTACCTTTTTCCACAATTTTTGAACTTCACCAGTACCCGTAAGTACAGAGAGTGTACAAATATTATTAGAAGTACAAAAACTATTTTTGAAACTTTGATATTTTTACATTAAGCACAAAAAATAGTTTATTCAAACGTTACATCATTTTGTACATCAATTTTTTTACGTATTGTATTGATTGTACAGGTTAACTACATTAATATTATACGAGACGTTTACGATGTTTTTTTTCTTCTATTACTCCTTTTTCAAGGTTTGACGCCGAATTAGTGGTAAAAATTCACTACGTGCAACTACGTTCTTATTGATGTTTCTGTCAAAAAATATCGTTTATACTTTTCCTGAGCATCCAAAATGTGATAATCGGCTAAGGATGCATTCAAAAAGCTCAACGTACGAGAGACATCCAAATCACAAGTAAAAAAGTTAGTATAAGTAATATCCCAATACCAAGGTAGATAAGCCAGGGCGCAGATTTCTTTGACTTTAACCTCGATGTTCTAGTTTTCACGTTATACGTGATATTAGAAGTATTGCATGGAAAAAATCTTGAGAAACTATCTGAATTTATATTTAATATTGTCTTGTCTACAGAACAAAGCTTGTCAATTATATTTTCTTGGATAAAGGAATGATATGTCAACCTAGGAGAATGACGTTTAAACCGTGCCCATTGGACCATATACGCCAGAAAAGGTATTGCCACCAAGCAAAATAGCTTTCTCAGCAAACAAATTCACCAAGTATTATCGACTATTTAATTACAAAGACATTTGAAAAAGTTAAGTTCAGCAAATTCTGCTGGAAACGGATTATTTATTAACCAATGAGCGTTACATGTACAATAATACTTGTTAACGTTCATATAGGTACATTGAAAAATTTAAGTCCGAACGACCTGAGAAAGTACAAGCGAACCTAACAAGGGTACTTATATCTGATAGCTTGTTGTGTTCCCACGTTTAGTTGTAACTGTTCTCGTATGTCGTATGTCAATTGTGAATCATAAATCGATCCTGAAAATGCTATTGCGTCCATCAAATTAAATGTGTTCTGTTCAGCAAAATTTTGCTGGTAAAAATTTACTGGCTTGGCGAGTTCGTAGGTGTACACTTGGATCATTCAGTTCGTTTGTAATAGAATGTTCTGATTCATACACACCTGGATTTTTCCAAAAATGTTAGGCAGCTCATTACTTGACTGGACCAATAAAAAAGAACGTTGGACAACACGTTTGTTACCTGAAGCTTGCAGTTCAACGAGATTCTACCAGATAACGTTCTTCTTCAATCTATCAATTATTTCCACAAAACAGAAATTTATCATTCTCTTATACCTTCGGGGATTCCACTGGTGGTGTGAATTTAAAATAGCTACCAAATGATTTCTCTTTAATAACTAGACCATTTCCAATTTTGAAGAAAAATCGTGAGGGAAAAAGTTGTGGGTAATTTTATTCACTACAATTGTTCCCTACCATGTTTATTTAAAGTTTACATTTTTTCAATTGAACCTTAAAAATGTAACGGAAATTTTATTTTCAACTTTGAAGAACAAAATAGGTGTAAACAAACTTGTAAATAATCAAATTTTCTACAGCTGAAGTGTGCAGTTTAATGCTAGAACAGAAGGGGAGGAATTCACGAAAATGTATCACTGGCGGCGATGAGGCCGTCTTGTAGGGAGCCCAAGCTTCATAACGAACCCTTTCCTCACCAACCTTTTCACAACATTTGGCTTTGTGGATCTAGAAGCTTTATAGCATCCCCTGTAATGTACTTCAACTTTCTAGATGTAATTGACGTACTAATAAATAACGATAATTATGGTAGTGATATCGACAGTGACGATCCTGCAGTGGATTAGGATAACACCACTGATGATGTACGATGATTTTACTGAAAAGAGCTTGGGACCAATATTGTAGGAAATTTGATTTTCTACATGTACATTTATGCTGTGAAGTTCAAAAAACGGATATTAGGGTTTAATTGTGAGGATATTAAGATTTAGAAAAATATTTGTAGTACCAACATTCTCCAAAACTTTTGAAAATGGCCAAGTCATTTGAAAAAAGCCCATAATGTTTGGAAATATAATGAACGTAAATGTAGTCACTTCCAAATTACACAACCAGTGTCCCATATAAGGGCAAATTAATTTATTAAAGTAACGACCGATCCATTATGAGCATATCAATTTCTAAAACTAAGACTAGTAAATCAAGCATAAAATAATGATATGCAGTTCTTATACACACGCGTCATTTCGATAAAAAACGATATGCTGGAATAACTAAAAATAAACGCTGAAATCGGCGTACCCTCACTTAACCCTCTTATTCATATGCGGATTGTGAACCGAGGGTCTCAGGTTATTGGAAGGTCCAGCTTCGGCGTACAAACAAGAAGATTCACTACAAGAACAAGTCGTATCGTGACTGCTGGTACAAGAATGTCGATCTTCGCAATCAGCATCTTCGTTATCCCAATTATGTTGATTGAACCAAATTTTCGTATCACAATTATGCGGTAAGTTATTGCAATATCCTCTGCTAGCCGACCTATTTCCGGAGCTTCCACTAGCTAAGGAGCAGTGAGCATCACAGTTGGTACAAGAACGTGCTCTAGCGTGCATCTTTCCACACTGAGCAGGAACGTGAACTGAATAACATCCATACCCCCCAGCACTTCCACAATTACTACCGCCGCTTCTCGGTGGAGGTACTGGGGGATTTTCTCGAGGACAATCTGGAGGTGGATGATCTGGGGGAGGAGGAATTATTTCCGACCAATTCGGCGGTGGTAGAATCATAGTTGTAGCATAAGGAGTGGGACTTTCTAGGTTCTTTTTACAATTATAAAAAGTCGATAAATTCTTCGTATCAACTTCAGCGTAATCTGCAGGTGCTAGTGGAATTGAAGAATCTTTATCACAATCCGTAGCTTTCCAACCTCGATCTATCCAGAGACTTTCTTTTGCGTTTAATTGAGAAGCGTTTACTACTGGAACGTTCAAATGTCCCAATTGTTTAGTCAAAGACTGTCTTCGTTTTAAATATAACAACCCTCCAATTCCTGCTAATAATAATAAAACAATAACAGCTAGTAGAATAACAAACCATGTTTGTCGTACTAGCGGTACTATTGGACCCAAAGTTCTAGGGCTTTGAGCTCTTGGGGATGTGAGTAAAGGTACTGGGTTGGAGTAAGGACCTTGTCCGGGTGAAGTAAGAGCTGCTACTTTTGCTGTATAAGAACCTCCAGCTGTAAGATTGCTTATTAATATAGAAGTAGTAGTAGCATTCATAGTCATCGATCGAACTACATTTCCTTTAATTTGGATTTTATATCCGGTAATTACGCCGTTGCAATGTTGTGGAGGTGGTGGCGACCATCTAACCCAACCAGCGGTGTCGTTTAGAACTCCAGCTGTGATACTATCCGGAGGTGCTGAAGGAATATCTTCTAAAGTTTGAGCGTTTCGCGAGTTCGACGGTTGTCCTTCTACGGATTTATAAAAAGGAGATAGAAAAAATTCGTATTTAGTGAATTTTTTCAAATTGGTAACTGTATAAGATTTAGCTTCGACGTCTAAGACTGTTAGTATGTTGTAGTTGTGAGATCCTCCGGAGAGTTCTCTGAATCTGATGTAATGTCCTTCTACGTAATCGTTGTCGGAAAAATTCCAAATTAGTTTCACCGAACTGGAAGATTGCGGTTTGGCTTCTTTTAATTCTATAAGTTTTGTGCTTAGTATCGTTCGAGCTGTGTCTAATTCGGACGTTGGGAGAGATCGGGAGTTAGCCAAAGTTCTAGCGATTTTGGATACTGGACTAGCAGGAGAAAGCCCGTGAGAATTTTCAGCTCTGATTATAAAAACGTACGAGCTGTCAGGTTTTAACTCGTGCACCACCATATATGGGTGTTGGATTCGATGGGCTGCTATTACCCATCCGGTCTGCAAGTCTGGACTCCAGTATTCCACGGTGTATCCTACTAAATTGTTTTCATCTTCGTCACTATCCCATGATAGACTGATACTGGATTCGGTAGAGTTCAAGATTCTTGGAATACCTGGAGGCTTTGGAAACGTCGAAGGGTCCGGGCTTCGATGTAGCGGCACTGACGTACCTTCCACGACGTTTAGGGATGCCGACCAGGAACTTTCACCGCTTTCTGAAGTTGCGGAGCACGTATATTGTCCAGAATCTTCGAATCGTAAATCTGTAAGAACAAAAAATATTTAAAATAAGTAGTTGCAGTGAAATTTATTCATAATGTTTTTGAAATGACAACTTTCCTAGCATCTTGGAGCGATTTTTGGTAGGGGCACACTTAGGCCAAGGTTTGAAAATTTTAAACGCATCCAATGCGGAGATTAGTGTTGACGAGACGGACAGAGATTCTTTTTATTTATTACCACGGCGCAGATATGAAAGATATTGAAGGAATTGACCTCTCAGAAAGAAGTTTCAGCTTTGTCTTTCCACCAGAAACATTGTTTGAAAGGTTTGGGAGAGGAAAAGAAACTATAAAAAGAGCTTGTTATAATGACGAGTTTGTTTATGATGAGTGGCAAGGAACTATATTGTGCTACAGAAAATATCTTCTGTGGAGTCTGCTTTTGACCAATATTGGACGAACATTGGCATTGATAATGATGCTTTTATCACAAAAAACTACTTCAGGAACTTAGAGAAAACCCATTGTCTTAGTAATTAATTGCTGCTTCCTTTTAATTGAATAGGTCTTAAACTCGTATTTGAAATTTTAGGTTATTTGGAAAGGAGAAATTCGTATGATAAAATTTTTGTCAGTGTGGGAAAATTTATATATCATGAACGTACGTTATAATTCTAACAGAAGGATCACTTTATTTGCAATTAAATTCCGTTTGTCATGGGCGTCCAGAAGGGCTCCATTCATTTATTTCCTTACTTTTGTCCGATCTATTTTTTTGTAGATTATGTTTATCAGTGCTATTATGCATGATGCTCATAACAATGCAGATTGCTCGTCGAAATTCAACATCGAAATGTATACAACACTCATTTTAACTGTAGTTACGGGATTATTATAGCGAATCCCCTAGGGCGTTAGTCAATTTTGTGTTTGAATGTGTATCATTTCTAGCAACTTTGTTTCAGGATGGAAATGCATAAATATAACGGTTAAATACAAAGTAATGAGATATTCGTTTTAAATTAACATTGTCAAGCTGGAACATCCGAGTTTTTTTCGGTTCATGAGTTTTTGGAGTACCTAGTCGATGTTGCAAATTTTTTTTGTTGATCAGAATGAAAGGTTTGATAGGTTGTTTGTTTTTGGTGAGAGAAAAATATTGCAAAATTTCCTGTAGATGAAGTTAAAGACGTAATCAAAAGTGTTTCATGCAGTCATTATTTTGATTTCAGGGGATTTTTGTAATTTGAGACTTGCGTGAGGTTGTGATATTGACTGCGGATCCTTGCGGTTCCATTAGCCTAACCAATTAATTTGAGACTTAAAAGGAGCTTTTTGGAGATGAGTCACTACCAAGATAATATTGGAAGAACTAGAAGAGCAGAGCATTGAAAATTATTGAATATATTTCTGAAAAGCAACGACTAAGCCGAGTCAAAAGAATGCATAAGGAAAAGTTAGACATTCCTCAGGAACTATGTAGTCAAAGGGGATGGATTAGCCTACATATTTTAGTTTTAGGTAATTATTTCAAAATGTATTTGAAACAAAAATCAATTTGGGACCATTTATATGTCATATACAATATTATATCAAAATATCTACAGGGTGTTTCTAAATTCATGCGACAAATTTCTGGAGGTCATTGCTATAACAAAATCTCTTCAGTTCATTCCTTTCCGAAATATCACTCTTAAAAGTTGCTGACTGGAATTGAGTTTTTTTTTCCAAAATTATTTTCCTAAGTTTTGATATTAAATGAAGTAAAGGTTACTAATTTCACCTCCGTATAATGTAACAGGAATATGGAAAAAATACCAGTGGTTAGCCTTTCGCGAGTGCAGGAAAATTACAGAAGTCCAAGTTTCTAGATTCACTGGAATACTAGAAACAAGAATGAAAACTCAACTTGAGCCACCACTTTTGATGGCGATATCTAGGAAAGGGGAGGGGCTGAGGAAATTTTATTAAAGGGAAGACCCATATTAATTTTCTACGAGCATTCACCTCCTGAATTTTGTCTTATGAATTCAGAAACACCCTGTATATAGTTTGTGATTGTTTCAACCGATTTATTTCATTTTAATTACTGTCCGCATGATATTGTAAAAGTGCATTTTACTTTTTTATAAACGTTGAAAATACTATCGAATAAATTAAAATGCTTTTCATTTTTTAACCTTTCTTGTAAGTACCTATTTCATTTTTTTATGATTTGCGTGGAAACATGTGGGTAATTATTCAAATAGTTTTGATAAGTAAAACATGGAGTAGGTACGAAAGGAAATGATTATTCCACGTCCATTCAATTCGTGATTTAATAAGTGATTGTTTACATCGAACAGTAACAAGACATATGCATGTTATATAATCACATGCAAAGATAACATTGAATAACAGAAATATCTTTTTAAGGAAGTATTTAACTTATCAATTAACAGCCATACAATCGAGAGGAAAGCATACTTTGTAGTTGAAAGGTAGTTGTAATAGTGCTATGGACCGTATTTCAGAAGATTCTAAATTATTTTATAGTTATTGATATAATTACCATTAAGCCGAAGTCTTTAGCTGGAGATAAAAGTACCAAATTAAAGTTTGTATTAATAACATCGAGTGCAATGAGCAGTATTTTTACGTTTTTTTTAGTTCCAGAGAAAAAAACTAACTGTTAGCGTTAAAAAAATAAATTGCTTTTATCTCAAGGTAAAACAACGATAAGTTTGAAAAGTTATGAACAAAGGGCCGGGAAATCGAATCAATACATCATGCAGCACTAAGCCCAAAAGTGAGTTAACTCACTAATTAGTACAATTTTAGTAGTAAATTAAAACTTTTGGAAACTGTATATATGTAGTATTTAATTGAAGGAGGAATATTTACCCATATATGAGAATGATATGAGTAGTATACCTACCTAAAGGTACAGTTTGTGAAGAAAATGTTTCACTTGCCCTACTGATACCATGGATGTGGAACAAAATTTTTCGATGATATTGTACCAGGACAACTATCTCAAACATAATGCCAGAATATAGCATACAAAAGGGATCTGGAGTAAGGGATAAATACCAGGTAGGGAAGACTGGGAAAAAGATGTACACATAAAGGCTGAGACGACTTGAACGGACAACTTCAAGGCAGAGGTAGGTGTAAAAGCTGGAATTGTAGGGCTTAAACAAATACTATCTAGGGACATCAAAATTTTACAAACGGTGGTGACGGCGATTCAAAACTGCTTTGAAAAAATTTAAATTCAGAAAAGAACATATACTTAGTCCGATCTATAGAAGTCAAATATTGGATTGTGTACATGCCTTAAAAGCACTATCAAAAAAGCACTAGGAGACTATTTTATGATAGCCTATGTCGTAAGGGTCACTAAATGGTCAGGGTGTCACAGAAGTCTTTAAAATAGTGAAAAATTTCACCCGGACGGAGATAGGCGGAGCAGTTCATTAAAGAAAATTTTTGTCAAAACTGATGGTTGACCTAATAATAAAAGATAATAAAACTGGGCTTAGCCACATAGACATGCAAAGCTAATGGGATTGACGGACCAAGCCATGTAAATATTCCATCATCTAGAAAAAAAAGCTGCAGAGCAGATCTCATGTCAGAGCGACTGTTTGACCGTTGACTTAGGCTTGGGATGCAATAAAACCATAAAACTTCACGGATTTACCGTGCAGAGCCGCACTATATTCCAACAAAATGAAGTATTTATAATAAGAGTGACCCAAAAGTCTTATGTAGTTTACAGAATTCTAATAATTCATTATTCGCCAACAAAATAAATATGACCCTATCACGGCTAATATTTTTATGGCTTTATTGCATGTCAACATCCTATCTCAGGTCTGGTCAGTTTCTTAGATCGTGAAAGAACTATAAGAGACTAAATGAAAGGTTCGAAGCTGATTGGCCACATAAAAAGAGTGAATCCACAATAGATCTGAAAATATCGCAATACGACACCTCATCAACTTATCTAATAACTTTTTTAATATTCGTTGCTGGAATTACTGTTATTTTACAAGATAAGTAGACAGTAAATAATATATACATACCATCAATATCTAAAGTTCCTCGATCACTGAAAATATATCTACTAGGTGCAGTGTTGACGGCTAAGGTTTTTCCGTCTTTGAGCCAACGAATTTTCGGTGGTTCGCCTTCTGGATTTGATGCTCTGCAATGGAGAGTAACCATACTGTGTAGTGGTAGAGTTTGGTTAGCAGGTCCGATCTGGATGATGGGTGGAGGTAAATCGGCAACCGACGTAACCTATTATTAAATAATATTAAAATAAGTTCATCAAAATTAGTGGAAAAAAAACGAAATATTCTTCGAGTTACAAGATATCTCTGGGGTCACCCCAACGATAAATTTTTGAACTCACTTGGTTAGTGAGAGTAAAGTGCGAAAAATGTCTGAAATGTGTGTAGTTTTCAGAGTTTTACGGAAAAAACAAAATATGAGAATTTTGCCATCATTGGCTGCAACACGTTTATTTTTGACAACACCAAAAAATGCTGAAGGAAGATTTTATTTGGTTAAGCAGTGGCTAGCATAATAATTAGCGCCATTTTTTCTTTGACGTTTCGTGTCTTCAAGGAAATCATCAACTTTTTTCCACAAATACAGATTTGTATTTTTCATCTAAATTTTGTGCAGTAGGTATTCCGAAAGCCAAATACAAAGATGTAACCTAGTATACCATTAATGGCTTCCATCTTCAATAAAAGTCATGTGTAACAAAATGCTTTCATTTCAATTCAGTTTTTTTCAAATACGAATAATTTATAACCATTTTAAAAGAATACAAAAATCAAGTATAGGTGGTTTTTAAAGATAAACGTGCTGCAGTCAATATCAGAGAAATGACATTTTTTGTTTTCCTAATATACTCCCCTGATTTTTTTTTCATTTTTATTTTATGTAGAAGTAGTGATTATTCATTCATATTCGACGAATTGAGAAATTCCTAATTTCAAGATGTTCATTTATCATATAAACTTTGAGAAAATATATTAATTTACCTGAAGGAACGCCCTAACACTATTCGATCCAGCAACGCTAAGAGCGTTACAAACAAGAAATCCGGCATCCTCCCTTTGAACACCTTGGATCCTCAGTGTCCCATGGGCATTGACGTGCATATGTCCATTCGAATTATCCGAAAACATTAAAATTTGTGAACCTTCCTTGCTCCAAAATACCGAAGGTGGTGGGTTTCCAGTGGCGGAACAATGGAACTCTACTACGCCGTTTAGACTAACTTTTTGATCTTTGGGACGATCTAAGAATGTTGGAGGAGCTAAACAAAACAAAACATTCTGTTATTCATAGTTAGATCAAATTTAAGTGTTAAAAGGAGGGAAAGAGGCGAAAGAAGAGAGAAGGAAAGGAAAAAAAAATATTTGAACCAAAAGTTATATATTTAAAATTGTCTTCTGGGTATATATTTAGGCGGTGGACCAGGTGTCACTCAGCAGGACACAAAATTACAATCAAAATCCCAGCTGCCGAAATTTATAAAATACAATAATCAAACTCCCTACAACCGGCATTATTTACATTTTATTAGAAATCTTGCGTTCACCTTTCGTATATTGTCATGACTAATGAAAAAAGTTGAAATTCCGGAAATTGGAGGAAAAATAACACATAAAAATTTTCAGAATAGTGAAGTTATAATTTATGATGGTGAAGTAAAAGCAGAATTTCCAAATAAATATATCAACAAATGAAGTGACATGTTTTCAAAAGAAAATGGTATCCAAACATTTAGAAGGTTGCAATAATACTGTTGGCCATCAAAAAGAGACAGCAACAACAATTACCGACAACAAAAACAACACTACCAAGGTAGCATATAATAAAAAAGCAGAAATTTCAATCAGAAAACGAAGATGACCAAATGGATTAGAAAATAGAATTATAGTTAAAACCAAAAAAAAAGTTATTAAAAATATATTCCTTTTATTAATTTAAATAACAACAAAAAAGGAAAATATTATTTCCGTGAATTATCAATGATACAAATAAAATTGACAACACATCCTCAACTAGTTTCCCTACGAATACGATATATATAAAAAAGCCGAGCCTCATCAACAACAAGATTATGGAAGTCTCAGTTGTGAATGTTTTTTATATTCGAATATATTCTACAAATGGAGCGAACAATACTCTAGAGTCTGTCATAAAATGGAAAAACAAATTGGACCAGTGGGTATGGGTATGGGTATTATTATTTATTATTATTATTCATATTTATTAAATAATTACATAATTAGAGATGCTTGGTAAACTCCATCTCTATTACTCTATTACCAATGAAAGAAGCACATTAAAGAACTAACGTTTAATCATTATTAATATGTTGTTGATAATCGAAAGTCCATTTTTCACTTATAATCAATACCTATTCATAGTCCTTGGGCTTTTCATAGTTAAACGTGGTCATATCTAATGTTTTCAAATAGTAAATTTTGAATAAAATGGAGACGTCAATTGACAGTTGCTAAGATGTTGCTAGGGAAGCTGTGCGATTTATTTTACAGCTGTGCGTTTTTTTACAGTGCGTAATAGACGTCATTACATTGATACCGACTGTGTGTTATTGACTGATTACAGGGGGGGTCGTAGGTAAAGTTTTTAAATAACTACTTTTCATAACTGATATATGAAGGTTATGAAAAATGTGACGTTACCTAACGTCAAAGAATTACTTAAAGTGTCACATTTGATGGCGGATTTAGATAAAAATAATTATTTAACATTTATTTCTCAGACTATATGTAGTTGATGAAAAAATGACAATTTTTGACTTTTAATTTGTTTTGTCAATTGAATTTGAATTTAATAAAAGTTGTTACTTTTTCACTGGAATTATTCCCTAAAAACACTGCAAGCCAACAATAAATGTATAAATACTGTTAACGGCACAGTATAGCCCAAGAACAGCACAAAAAAGTTTAATTTTCTTAAAAGGAGAGTGCTAAGTATGTGAACATTTCTTTTTGGTGCCATTATTTAAACGTTTTCAAGCAAAATCGTATTGTATAGGTTTTTGGTGGTATTTATTAATAAAAAGTGATCAAATGCTAACAAGCTTCCAAAACAAATAAGTATAATTTGTAGGTATTCGATTAAAAACAGCCTTTTTCAGTGTTATTTGAACTTTTTAAAGCAAATTGGAAGAATGTCTAGCAAAATGTAAGATATCTCGTCCATCGGGAGTGAAATTGTATCTTATATATCCTTGCAGCAGGGATGTCCAACTTATAGGTATGTCGGGACCTGATCCACCGCCATATGATTCGGTATCTAAATATTTGAAAATGTAGAAACATGTAGAAAATTAATTTGAATAAACGTTTCATGTGATATTTTCCAAAATATTATCGGCTACCCACTTATTATGATCAAAATTTACATTTAACTACTTAAAATTTGATTCATTAACGGAAAAATTGAACAAAAACCATTTCAAAACACGTTAGTGAATGTAGTAATAAAAATTAAGATAAAATCAATAAAATTGAGTGGCAATTAAATGAACTTTATGACATTTAAACTATTACTTTATAAAATTCACAAAGAAAAATCCATTACCGTTTGGGAGAAACTTAATTTCCAAAGAACTCGTAAAGTCTCGTAAAGTAGCTAGTAATATTTTGGAGAACCAAATAAAATGGAAAATAAATTGTCAAGTGTAATCTAAAAAGTGAAAATATTTTTTGGTTTACTTACAGTTGACAACCAAAGAGGCTCTGGCTGAAATCGTCCCAACTAAATTCTCCGCATCGCAAATGTACAGCCCTTCGTCGGTTGTTTGTACGTTGTCGATAAGCAGAGATTTGTCATCCATAATCCTGGCTCTTCCTATAGGCATTTTTCCATCTTCTCTACGCCACAATACGTTTGGGGTCGGGTCCCCTTCGACCGTGCATTCAAATACTACCTTTTGACCGGTTAAAGCCACTATATCCTGAGGTTCCTTATTAAATAGGGGTTTTACTGGAAAAAAGCAATTTGTCAGACATGTGTGTGTGTGTAAATAACGAGACGTTTATCCTGAATAGTGCATGGGAAGACGTACACTATAAAAATCAAACTCACTATTGGATATAGAATTAACATAAAAATTGTTATGCAACACACAATATGGGCGTATGATGATATTTTTGGCACGGGGTTCATTTTTGTGTGGAAATTGCCACTTACCATGGCAGTACCATACAATTTTTAAAAGACAAACATTTATTTGCAAAAATTTCTATCTACCATGAACGTGAGATGTAATTTATATGAGGGAATCAATGATTTGTGAAAATTCCCATTTCTTATCAACACCTCATTGCTTTCCATAACATTCATAAAAGAAAAGATGCTAAAGGCTAAAATACACGTACGATAGGTACAACAAATTGCAAAACATTATAATGAGCGAGTGTATATTTGCTGATGACATGAAATACCTGAGTAGAGTAGAGAATGTGAATTTGAAAAACAGAATAAGAAATTGTGAAATACGAAGGAGCCTGGGAGGTGGTGCTCGGAACTAAAAATCCTTTAAACAGGCTATGATAATAATTATACTTATTGGTACAAATGAACAATAATGATGCAAACCTTGGAATTGGATAAACCGGTAATATTATGATCAAGTATTTACAATTTCCTGTAATATTGTCGTATTTAATAAAGCGCGTTACCAATAGATATCACAGAATAAAAATTATTCTAAATATCTTCTGTATGTTCCTGGTGGCATTATTTATTATTTTTTCTCTTATTTTTGGGGACTGAAGCCACAATAATGTTTTTTATCTTTTTATTTCGACGTTTCGGTAGCGTTCCAGCTACCTTTGTCAAGATTAAATAATAATAAAATAATTTTTGGTCCCTATCTGACACAACGAAAAAAATAGGACAACTAGACAATCAATAATATTTTGAAGTTTAAGACTACCAAACTTTGTTGTCAAATTTTATTAAGGTCCAGTCATAGTAGATCAAATCTCTGGTAAAATGTGAAATAAATATTTTATTTTATGACATTAAAAAGATATGATAGTCTACTAGAAATGGAATCCAGTGAAGTGCACGTTCCAGGAACGGTTTTTATTGGGATAGCGCTTTTTTTTCGCTTATTTTGGAAATACCTGCGTTATCAGGATAGCATCATAAGTTTTTATCCAGGCTTTCTTATGATTTATCATTGGAATAGTTGTTAATCGATACACACTTCAATACACAAAATCACCAAACTGAGTCTTACATATTTTGAAAACAAAAATAATCATACACAAAAAAGTAACAACAACGCGTTTTATTAACATTTCCAAAATAAGCGAAAAAAAGCGCTATCCCAATAAAAACCGTTCCTGGAACGTGCACTTCACTGGATTACATTTTTAGTAGACTATCATATCTTTGGAATGTCATTAAATAAAATATTTATTTCACATTTTACCAGAGATGTGATCTACCATGAATGGACCTTAATAAAATTTGACAACAAAGTTTTGTAGTCTTAAACTTCAAAATATTATTGATTGTCTAGTTGTCATATTTTTTTCGTTGTGTCAGATAGGAACCAAAAATTATTTTATTATTATTTAATCTTGACAAAGGTAGCTGGAACGCTACCGAAACGTCGAAATAAAAAACATTATTGTGGTTTAAGTCCCAAAAAATAAGAGAAAAAAATTATTCTAACGCGTTATGAGTTTTCAAAAATATTTTTTAAAGACACTGACCGTTCAACTAGGAAGTAACAACTACTTCCCGGGCTATAGGCCCCGACGGATATTGAATTACTCTTCAAAGTCAAACGCGGTTGGTATATCTACAAAATATTTAACACCAAACATTCCATTCTAGTTTGCAAATGGAAGGGACAACATAGCCTGTAGACCGGTTTTGGTGTATTTGCGCCACATCAAAACAAGGTATATACAGTAGGGTGGAGCGAAATAAATCCAATTTTTTTATTTTTGGAAATTGACTTGACACTAGTGATAGAAACTTGCGTTTTCTGACCTAAAATGATATAATGTTTAATTTTTCAAGATTAAAAAATATTACGAGGGTCCGCCCCACCCTCAAATATCGACTTTTTGAATTTTCATAAATCGAACGAGCACTAGTGCGAGAATGTTGTATAATGTGATCTAAATCACTGCTGTATGTCATTTTTTGAGATAAAAAAATATTACGTGGGTCCGCTCCACCATTAAATTTTAAGTTTTTGAATTTTCATAAATCCAACTAGGACTAGTTTGAAAATGTTGCAATGAAAGAAAATTTGAAGTGAATAAGTTTATTTTTTGAGAACATAACTTATTTTCACATTGCATTATAATCTTTCTTTGTTTCAAATTTGTGCCTTAAATTTAGAGAATGAAGTTTGGAGCGAATGAAGCCATCTCTTCTTATGTGGCCGCACACTGATGAGGAAGCGTCCCTAACAAGCTTAATATGTCTTTCGATCGGCTGTGTGTGACAAGGAAATTTTGGAACATTTTTGATAATTCTCCAGTTTGTATAAAACATTTGAGCTCTTCATCAGAATATTTAACCAGTGCTGGTGGATCGGTTGTCACAATTTTGCCAGTCTACTATTGAAATGTAGTCTTCGGCTTCAAAATTCAGCGACGGTAATTTAAAGACCCTTACAGCTGACATGTCGATCTTTTTAGCGCTTCTCACTTTTAAAATGCGCTGTCGTGAATTGGCAACCATACAAAGAAGTACATTGGTGGCAATATATAGTCGTAATATTCTGTTGGCAAAAGTAACCCAACGTGCGTGAGCCAACTTTCCTGGATTTCTTTTTTCCAGATCATCAGATACTTTTCCACTTGACTGATCTCCAATAGGTATTTTTCATCAGAACTAAGGTCTTTTACGTCCACCCATGGTAGTTCAGAGTCAATTTTATCGAATGTCACTATCGGTAATGTCTCACAAGTCACAAGTATGGTTCCAATTGGACCAGAGAAAAACTTTTTGGTCAAGGTCATATTTAAACGGATTATAACAACACTCATTGCTACTATTCGACTAAAAATATTCGCTAATTTGCCCGGTTCGTATTATTTGTTTACTATTCACTTTTCCCGAAATGTATGACTATTTAACCTCTCGGCGGACCCTCAAGGCTACGATTGTTCAACTCGATTTTTTTTTGATGACTTAGATTCTCTAGGAGATCTTAAATTTTGCTAATTCGAGGTAAAATAGACCTTCAAATAATCAATGTGATTTTCAAATAGAAAGGCCAAAATTAAATCACCTGATTTTTTTTGATATCCAGCGGACCCTGAAGATGGTCGGTGATAACAAAAAATAAAATGTTGACGTAATCTTCAATGTAACTGACACCTTTTAGCATATAATGCGTACACGATTTAAGAAAAAAAATGTTTCGCTCCACCCTAATATACAGATTGCGAAAAAGCACTTCGAATCGTGCGATTTACACAAGTACGCCAAGAAAAATATGAGAAAAACAGCTTGAAAGAGAGAGAAAGAATAATTGTGCGTGGTCAGCGAGGGCGTGTATTTAGTTCCAGAGGCTGGACGAATGTTCATTGCCCCCCTATTTTAACCGCTGTTGCCCGAAATGATATTTTTGTCTCGTTATCGTTGACTTTTTTTCGAGGTCATGCACTATTAGGTAAAACTAAACACTTTCGTCCGGCAACAGTGTCCTTTACAGAGAGAATTCACATTTAAACTGCTATTCCTAGGTTTTTTCGATACAAACGTTGATCACGTTAGAAGCGCATGCCATTGTATTTGAAAATAAAACATTCACAATATGCCTTTATTAACATACTCAACCTGCGAAAAAGTGCAAATTATATGATGATTTTTCGGCTGATGCAATCGTTAATTTGTTTATTGTGGCATTTGAAAATCGCCCAATTCCTTCAAAGTCAACAATTTTGAAAATAATTAGTAATTTCGAGAAATATGGATGTGTTTCATACTGTAGAAACTGCCAAGCTTCTGAAGATACAATCGAACGTCCAATAAACGATGAAAGGCAAACTAGAGAATTAAATGTTTGTTTAGCAGTTGAAACAGGACAACCATCTTTTTCAAGACAAATTGCTGAAGAGGTCAATATGGATAAGAGAACTGTACAGAATATTTTAAGACGGAACGGGTACCATTATTACAAGATTCAGACAACACAGGAAATATTTCCCGAGGACAATAGCAGACGAATGGATTTCTGTGAGGAGATGATGGAACGTCAAGATGCTGACGAGAACTTTTTGAAAAATATTTCATTTGCGGATGAGTCAACAAAAATATTATCATGAAATACATCGAAATAATGAAATGAAATAATTAATTTTCAGCCCCAGAGGCTTTAATACAAAAGTATTTCTCTTCAGTTTACAGTTCTTCAACTGTTTGAAAAATTTTAATCGGGGATCCTGTGGTTGGGGTAGCCAAAAATTCCATGTTTATTACCTCAAATTTAAAATGAGATCAATAACCTCAAATACCTACCTTATTTCCTTATTATATCATAGCACATGTAAAGGAGCACACAGTTTGTGAACTAATTCATAAAAGAAATGACTTTGTTGTAAAAACTAGTGGAGCGATCTGGCCGCAATGTTGTTCCCTAACACGTTTTTACATTTTTCACGTGAAGTAGTGAAATGGAATTTTTTTTACTGAAATGCAAATTTAGTTAGAAAGATTATATTATTATTCACGGTACATTAACCAAAATAACAGCACAGGACGTAGCTTATCGAAGAATTATTGAAAAGCGAGAAAAATTCATAAAGAATTCGTGAAATCCCACATGATTTGCAATGTGTTATTATTATTAATCTCTAGCTCGAGAATTTATGTCGTATTTTCACAGTGTGCGCAGCTACGCAAATCCGTGTCAGCTAAATCCGAATTTTTAATCCGTAAAAACAAACGTTGCCTAAGGATTTATAAAAATAACAAAAACAGAAAAACCAACAGATTCGAGGTAGACAATTGACAAACGGCGACACGCATATCGCTGTCAGCGATCGGCAGATAAATTTTTCCGTGAAAAAATATAAAAGTCACCGTCAGTGTCTGAAACATCTGAAAGTGACTTATATTAGGCATAAAAGCCGTTTTGTTCAAACTCATCGAAACGTAAACGTGGAAAGACAAAAATAAAAGTGCGGTTTTAGGATCTAGCAAGTCATGACTTCTCGCTGCTATACTGGTAGGACGCACCGAACAGAAAAAAACGGTGACATCTGCATGTCATCAAAATCCTTTTGACGCTTCTTCGCTAAAAGCCCGATTTGTTCTTTTCTTCTATATTACAGACACAGTCGGGTACGAAAGTAATTGAAAAATTCATACAAAAAATATACGAGGTTAATAAAAACACGCCCAGAAGTGAGGAATATTGGAAATGTCTTCGCAAATTCAAACTTAAATAGCTTTCTTGCAAAACATAATAAATCGGAGCAAACAGAGCATTTTATAGTCTTTAGAATACTCCTGTTGAGTTTTTTTATTAAAATTTCAAATTGCTCGTACAGGATGAGTAAAAAAAGTCGTGATTTTATGAATACGCCACAGCGAGGAAATCTGCTTATAGAGAAGTTGTACGTGTCAAAGACTGAATCATGAATACTTTAACCGAATATCTACAAGGCTTCATAACATGATTAGCACTCAGATCTTACACACCCACAACCCGAATTTCTGCAAAATATATCGTCAACAATGGCGTATCCTGCCTAATACTATTGATCACCTAAGGCAGATGTTGATTTGGTGTGATGTTGGATCGAATTCTGTTGGATTTTGGAATCGAGTTATATACACTGTTTGTATAATGATACAAGAAAAGTTTCTAGAAGTATGGGGAACTCTAGAAATCGCGTACAGCCTGTTGTACAATTGTACATTGGTGGACAAACTATGAATCTTCAGGACGTCCATTCTTGAACAATGAGCGGCATAGATTTATGGAGAATGATCACATGAGGCGATCGTTATTATATTCTTGGCCCGTGATCCGATATTATTGATCTCATGAAAATCATACGCTTCGGATCGCATGGTCCGAAATAGAGGAGCAGTGTCGAATGAATTAGCGCTTGCACAGTGAAGAGGTTTTTTTTTATGGAAACTTGTTTTCATTTTGTCATAGAGAAATAAGTATATAATTACTATTTCTCCATGCATTCCGTAATTGTTCGGTCAGTTCTCTGTTTCTTTGAATCTTAAATAATTCATGTGCATAGAGTTGAAAAAAATACTTATTGTGAGTATGAGTGGTTTTACTGGTTTTCAGTGTTTTTAAACGGTGTTTTATTAAGGACATGGAGAACTATTATTTTTGGCACGTAATGATGGAGGATTTACTGGAGGCAGAGGAGGAAGAAGGTACGAATCGACGAAGATAGGGGCTCCAGGTTTTCATATGTCCATCGCTTGGAAGCATGCCGTTTGTGGGATCACTTCTTTTGTATGGAGTGAAACGGGACTGACTCATTTTCATTCAATTTCAATAATCATTAATTCACCAAACAGACTCCCTTTTTTATTATTGGTTATATAACATAACAAACATGAAAAATAACTAATGACAGAAAGTTATGACAACCGTCAAAAAAAGAGGCTGAAAAAACTAAAGAGTGGATCTTTTGTATCAAATGGGAGTCGATAGATCGCTCGGGATAGACCCCATCGTACGAGAGAAGTACCGGATCGTATGACTTTCAAGAATAGCTATCCTGATATACATAGTAATAAAAATTCTCTCCTTTTTTGGAAGCCGCACTTGTGCTAGGAGCACTGCAGCTATTGTTATCTACTTCCACATTCAATGTATCCACCCGCAGTTATCCGCGTACCTTTGTGTAGACGATATAGTTCCACTGGATATATGCCATATGCTTCAGGTGGCACATTGGCATCTCCGAAGAAAGTCCGTCTTCTGGAGTCCAATGTCTCGTCAGACAAGAAGGGGTTTCGGTATCCATGTCACAAAGTCTGCAGCTGAGATCCCTGTTATATAGCCCTGTTTTATGCAAATGATCTCCTTTTACCGAGGCATAACCCGTTCGATAACCTGTAATAGTTCTAAGCTTATTTCTACTGATATTCAGTAATTTTTCGGCTCGTTTAACCTATGAAGATCTCACTGTGTATCTGCTTTGGAGTGTTGTCTCTATTCCCATTTTTGTATTTGTCCTAGGACCACTTTCTTTGTGGTTCAAGAACTGGTTCTGGTTCAACATATATCGTTTTTTAATTCTGACACATTCTAGGATAGCATGAATCTCTGGAATTCAGAGGTATATTCTCTTGATGAGAAAGAGCATCTTGTGTTCCCCATTTCACTCTACATGTCTGCTCCTATACCTTTCCCAGTCCTTGACCATTCTGTACACCTGGTCTCTCCACGGGGTAACCTCAGTCTACTTGGGTCATGCCAGTCCTTCCTGTGAGGTATCTCTACCTCTTATTTAGGGCTAAAATGGATTTACTTACGATATCCTAATTGGATATGTGTCCTGATCCTAATTGTTTTGTTGCTCAAGTTATGTTGCAGTCTGAATAACCCCATCCTTGCTCCTCCCATTATCTCGAGGTGTAATGGAGGAAAGCCAAATAAATCTTCTAAAGCTGCTGTTAGCGTGCTTCTCATGCTCCCTGCAACACTGAGACAGGCAAGTCTTGGCACCTTGCCTAGTCTCATGATTCCATTCTTTTGTGTCGTCTTTGTTCACCAGACCAAAGACGCATATATTTGTATGGGTTTAACCACTACTTTTTATATCCGATGTATCATGCACAGACCTAACTCCCATGTTTTCCCTTGATATCAATAATGTGGTCTCCAATCTTGTACCAGTTGTTTGGACTATGTTAATATCGAGATATTTAACATCCATCACCATTGGAATCTCCGTTTCTTGAAGGAATAGGGGTACCCATACTACTAGGTGCCTCCTTATATAGTATAAGGCACTTGCTTGATTTGGTGGGACTTATATTCAAGCCCATGTCTTAGCCATAGTATTGAATTAGCTCAGTGAGATGATGACCAGATCAGTATGGTGTTCCTTTTTGAGTCGCCTTATAAGTCTGTCCATTACAAGGTTACAATACATATATTGAAGGAGATAATGTTTTGCCCATCGTTTATCAAAACTTCTGGTTTTGTAGTAAAAATGCTTGCCTTCATCCGGCGAAAACTATTCTCCAGTAGATTGAAGAAAATTAAATCAATGATTCACGTCTTCCTCACGAATCGTTCGATTTGATCAACATCGAATTTGTTTTGGGATATGCGGACAGTTGACAGTTGAAGGGATTATCATTCACCTTCAATTACAACTGAGGAAACTTTTGGACGTTTTTTTATTATTTCACATTCTCGTGCAGTATCAATTATTTCAGCTATTTTAGGAATCCTCGCCATAGTCTATCATTTGCATTATTCTAATTTTTTGTTTTGTACATGCCATATTTTTTTGCTCTCCTGCATAAAACATTCGTCACACGCAAGCCAAATTTGGAACAGAGTGCGTCGAAATGGAAGAGAAATTTATTTACTTATAGATCAGTAAACCAGCAGGTGTCTATGACAGTTAATTAAATAGAGTATCTGGAATTGCTTTCCACCTAATTCCTAGAAACATTGCGTGTGTGAAGGATATAATTAGAGTAGAAATACCGTGATAGAAAACTTTTCGTTGACAGAAATATCGGGAATATTGGGTGGTTGAAATTTATCGGAACGCACAGTGATAAGTTATAACACACACATCTAATAATAGTAATTGAATTGACATGAAAAAGAAAAATAATTTCATGGTTGCAGAATTTTGAAATTTGGTTTGGAATATAAGTGAGCTTCATACAGATGCCGAACCACAAACCGAACGGCTATCAGAACATTAGTTTGGACAGGACTACGAACGCGTTTGCAAATATGTTCGCAAATCCTGACCATTAGGCAAACCGAAATCGGTGAAGTGAATTTTTTAGTTTTTCTCTATTTTGAGAGGTTTGAGTTATTTTTATAATAGGCTGAACAAAAGAAAAATGCATGGATATTTTGGGAAGCCAAAAAAAATTGTGATGGCCACAATTTTCTTGTTTTCGCCAATTATTTCGCAATTAACGGATAATAAAACTATATACAGGATGTTTTTAAATGACACTTACAACGTTTGCAAGTAAATTCCTCTCGTAAAATTGGACAAAATGATATAAGGATTGAGGAGTCCAACTTATTTACTCCCTAGGGTGGAAAAGTAAAAGTGACGTCATGGTATAACATGAATGACATAACTTATACGGCATTAACGACTATATAATATTATATAAGTATACATTTCACCGCTTATTCATAGAACACCCTGTATTTTGCAAAAAGGTAGGAATCAGTAAATTTTAATTTAACGATTTAACGATCCGTTTTTCGAATTTAGGATAGAAATATTATATAGCATGCTATGGTCCATTGACAGATTAACAGTTTCAAAGAGAGTTAGGTACTCTATAATATATCAACAAAATATAAAATATAAATTCAAGCAAATTTGAAGATATAAATAATACATTTAAAAATGAGTAGTTACTTGAGAGAGGCGGAAAAATCATATGTATAACATAGGAGTGAGATGCCTTTTCCTCCCTTGAATGATTACTTCATCCTCGGGAGGAAAAGTAGCATTTTGTTCCCTTTTTATACAAATAGCTATTACCTTCCCCCTCCATTTTTCACGCCACTGGTAATTGGAACTATTTTTTTTGTTTTCCTCAATGGTTTTCACGTGAAAAACGACTAACCTTTTTATATAAAAAAATATGAAGATTCCAAGATATTTAATGTTTTCATGGAGCCTGTAAGATCACTTTTTAATAATTAAATAAAAAAAATTTACCTGTATGTCCAAACATAATTTTTCACCAAATAGCCAACAAATTACCAGGAATGGAATATTAATAAACTTTGTACAGTTGGCAGAAGCGAACGTGAGCCCTGGTGGGCGTGTTCATGTCGCTGTAGTTGTATTTCTGTAGTAACAATTCGATATTTTGAATCGATAACCAAATATCGATACCATAAATGTCAACTGTTAAGAGATATGTAAACAAAGTCAAACTTGCAAAAAATGTAACTCTAAATATTAATAAAAAAATTCATATTGGACCAAAACTAAAACTACCGATTGCCCTGAATGCCTATATTTTCAAATTACATGACTGTATTAATGTACCTAATGAAAAAGAAGGGTCAAGTTTCTATGGAAAGCAACAAAATATGAACTGGTTATAGTCCAGTGTTGCTGATGCAAAAATGAAAATTACCCGAACTAACTATTCAAATTATCAGAATTTGTTAAAATTACCAAAAGGACACATTGGTTATCTAAATGAAGTTTTCGACTCCATTCAATATGGGAAATCCCCAAAAACAATAGCCATTTTATATATCCCTTCTACATAATATTCGAAATACTATTGGATCCAAATTAGTGAAATTGTCTAAAAATCGGATAATCATCCTCGCATTGACAACACTGATACAGAATGAATAGAATGATGTATGTCGATGAAATCGCTCGGTCATATTATTTCGATTATATTTAACAATTACTAATGGACAATCGTTAACATTGGCTCTTGATTGGCTGCTTGCGATGACCTTATTTTAGTTCGCATATTTTCCGGGGCTCATGTTTGGTTCTGACAACTGTAATCATCCTATTTTTTATTGTCATCAATTCTTTTGTTAATAAAATCACAAGTTTGAATAAGTATTTTCAACAATCTTCTCACAATGTTTTAGATGCATTGCTGTTTCATAAATTAGTTATTATTACATAATTCTAACCATTGTTTAAAAAAATGAAAAAAAATATTTTATCATTTACCTAATTGTTAAAAAGTGATATCTTGCAGAATTAATGAAAACATAAAATATCTTGAAATCTACAAATTTTTTGATATGTGAAAACCATTGACGAATACAAAATGCCATTGGCGTAAGAATGGGAGGGAAAAAATAACATACTCTTCCAAATGTACACCACTGGATCAAAAATTAAAACATGTTATTCTATGGAAATATGCCTTTTCACATTTTAAAAAAACCTACCAAAAGTCACATCAATTTATCCATCTATCTTATCCAATTAAAACATCTAATTTTTCATAACTTTAACACCCCGTATTTCGGAAAGTGAACAAGCTGGACCCCTCAATCCTTATATCATTTGTTCCAATTTTACGAGAGGTATCTATATGCAATCGTTGTAGGTGTTATTTCAAAACACCCTGTATGTACGCTGCTGCAGCTGCTATACTTTTTTCCATCTTGAGCTACAATTATGAGAACAGCACAAACGCTCCATTTGCTGTTAGGCTCATCGGAATCAAAAAGACCGTCCGCCGTTCTGTTTGCCGTTCAGTTCATTGCTCTATTCATTGTTCTTTCTAATGTTCAGTTCCATACAAAGCTTAACTGAACACTGCCGCCTGAATGGACACATCAAGCAGCTCAAACTACTGAATATTGTATTTTTTATAAGTCTCCCTCTTTTTATTACATTGTTGTTACCCTAGGTTTGTACTGGGGTAGAAATATCACACTTACCATGAACTTTCAAAGTCGCCAGAGGAGTTTCCCTCGTTCCTACCACATTATGCGCCACACATTGGTACTTTCCTTCGTCGTGTTGTCTGACGTCGGATATCATAAGATTGCCTCCGTCCACCACTCGAATTCTCCTGCCATCAGTGTCCATATTTTTACCGTCCTTCTTCCAAACAAGACTAGGTTCGGGATGACCTCTTGGAGCACCACATTGAAGCAAGGCCGTTTCTCCTGCAGCAACGTGTGTGTCTGTTGGCATTACTTTGAATTCATCTCGAAGAACTGAAACAAAAATTGAAAAATAAAATCCCTGTTTTAAACTAGACAAGTCTACTCGACTTAATTACATTAGTTTGACGGAAAGAAGTTAGTAGAGCCGAGGAAAAAATTACTTCTTAATAAACCATCGAAACTGCGAAAGTTTCTGGTCGCTCGGTTGAATCTTTTTAATGTACACGTACCATTTAATAAATTGAATGAAGATTTTCCAGCGAGAATGGTTAGTTGCACGAAATAATATTTCCTTTAAAAGTTTTCCAGAGTTAAATTGAATTCAAACTAAGCAGAATACAAAGTGAAGTTGTAACTGAAATATACAATGTCGGTATATACGCCGTTCAATATTTTGAAGGAAAATATTGAAGAAAATCTAAAATAATACTGATCCGCATGTTATAACAATTTAGGATAGTACAAGGTGAAAATTTTTCTTTTCTCTAATAGAAACAATCTTCTCACTCCTTCTTATAATGTGAAATACGAAAACACCAGTATACAGGGTGTTTCTAAATTCATGCGACAAAATTAAAGAGGTGATTGCTCGTATGAAACCAACATGGGCTTTTCCCATAACAAATTTCCTCAGCCCACCCCTTTCCGAGATATCACCCTTAAAAGTGGTGACTGAAATTTTTATTTTTCTTCTAAAATTTCAGTAAAGCGAGGAACTTGAAATTCTGTAATTTTCGTGCATTTTGAGCATTTATTATGAATCGTATAATATTTTACATCTTTACTGTTTTCCATTCAATATATTAAAAAAATAATATAGTGTTAATTTTTTTCTCTGCAGCTATTGGTTTTGGCAAAAAAATTCAAGAACAAAAAATGAATTTTAAGTAAAATTTTATTTCATAAAACTTCATCTCGAAAAAAAGTTTTGATATGGAATAAAGTAAGGGCTGCTAATTTCACCCTCGTATAATGTTACAGGAATATTGAAAAGATACCCGTGGTTAGTCATTTGCGAGTGTACGAAAATTACAGAATTTCAAGTTTCTAGATGTACTGAAATTTCAGGAAAAAAATAAAACCTCGATTTCAGTTACCACCTTCCAAGGGTGATATCTCGAAAAGGGGTGAGCTGAGGAAATTTTGTTATAGGAAAGACCCATTTTAGTTTCACACGAGCAATCACATCCTGAATTTTGTCGCATGAATTCAAAAACACCCGGTAAACATGCAATAGGGTACACGCATATTTCATATTTTGCTTGGATATATATTAATTTATAATAGTAAATATATCAAAAATTACTAATAATAGGAAATAAACCAGTTTCCATTGGAAATTACTCCCAAACTTTAAAATGAAATTCAAATTTCAATGCACTTTCCGACCACAACCCGAGGATTTCCGAACGCTACCGATGATACTTGTGATGTCATATCTCTTGTGTTCACTTATGTCAATATGGCCGGTATTGCATAAGGTTTTGTGTAGTTGTCTGTTAATATTGTATTTCAATCAACTATTAATTGCTCCATCGACGTAAAAAAGTAAAAATATCATTTATATGTTTGTTTGAGACCATTACGTGTTTGTGTGTGCTTTCTTTTATTTCTAAAAGTCAACGTAAAGTGGAAAGTGGACATAAAAATTCGATATTTCCGAGGATATTTTAAAACTTTTGGAAAAATATATTTTATTTACTAGTTCAGTGTTCAGTGACGATTCTTTCATATTTTGTGAGTAAATATATGGCTAGCGAAGGTTTTGTAAAAGCACAAACTGATAACTTGCCCAAAGTAGACTAAGTTATGCAGCTTGAATTTATAATGTTAAACAGCTGCTTTAATGCAGAGGAAATAAGAGGAGTTAAAGCATTATCGTAGTACGATTTAAACCATGTTTTATTTATATAATATATATCAACCATATTTATCATATGTGAAGGTTATGCGTTTTTCACGTGAAAACCATTGACGAATACAAAATACAATGAAAATAGCTTCAAATGCCATTGGCGTAAGAATGGGAGGAAAAAAATAACATACTCTTCCAAATCCGTAATTTTGTCCACCAGACCAGGAATAAAATCAAACATCTGGAATCACCCTGTATATCATTTGAGAGAGCATGTATTTATGAAAATATTGTCATTCTCAATAATTCTGGCCGGAAAACATTCAAAAACGATGTGTTACATAGTATAAAATTATAATTTAATAAACTCGTGTTTTTGATTAAAAAACTCCATAATAATTAGCAAGTCCACTACTGGAAGATTTAATGGGTCTGCTTTTTTAAAATAAGGTCCACGCATTTTATTTTATCCACACAAAATTTTGCGAGTATTTCAAAGTAAATAAATTCTACGCGAGGCACGTTACAGTCAGACGCGTAATGTTTGTGCACATTAACTTTCATATGCGGTGACGTCACAGTCATAGTCTTCGCCCCGCTCTCGGTATGCTTGTTTAATTGGTTGTATTAGGAGAACGACATATTCTATCGACATGAAATTTTCAGAATCATACTTTTATCCTTAGTACTTTGTTTTGCGACAGTTGAAAATGATTTAAAAAATTTAGTAAACGAGCCCATTCCTACAGGCATAGCAGCAGCCGAAATGAGGAGACTTTTAGGTCTCATTATCTCGATAACTATCGAATTTTCGAAAAAATGATAGGTCCTATTTTTGTAGATAATAAGACGATCCTCATTTTTCATTTTAAAAAAACTCTCTAGTTCGCATATAGCCAGATATTAACTAGAAACCCGTTTTCCAGGGTTTAGGGGCCCGTTTTCCCCCCCTTCCGTAAACACAATCGCGTTAAGTTTTTCCTCGTTTAAAAACACCCGCCATGACATTCAAATTGAGCCCAAAGTGAAGTCTTCAGAGACTTTTCAGGAGCTTTCGATATTTTCAAGCGTTCAGTTACTGGACTATAAATTTTTACGTTCACTTTCTTCAGCAAACATCATTTTATAGTAAGTTGACTCACAGGCGCTATAAAAATATATTATAAAGTGTTTTTTGTACTCCCCATAACGTTCCAAACCATTCTCTCTTTTTTTCTTATCAGTTCTAGACTTTCGAAATGCAACCGCACTAAAATTATTTATGATACATTTACTTCTGCTGGTAATATATCAGATAAAATGTTGTTTGAATCCCTTAGGACAATATTAGGGCATGTAGTGTTAGCAAATAGAGCTTACACGTCCTTAGGGTGGCGGTGGGGCCGAACGCCCTATCCCTAATCCCTTAAAACCCTCAGTATTAGCACTATTAGACGTATCTGGTCTGGCAGTCACTCCCATTACTGCAAATGCCAGATGCAATGGTCATTATATTGCTAACGTTGTATGTGTAATTGACATCTATACATGTTACAGAGAAGATATTTAATACCTCCATTACTGCATCAAGCTCATTATCGTATTTTTATTTTTATTAATGACAAAGTATTAGTTTACACTTTTAACGATAAGATTACAGTTAAAAAATTAATTAACACAGAGAGAGGGAGATAGAAAAACCGTTCGTGTGAAAGTTCAAGTTTCATGCAGAATTAATTAGCTTTGTTTTCGAATTTTTTTATTTGAATTTGTTTGGTGGGAAAATTATAAATACAATTGAAAACGCGATAACAAACAATACTTTTTCCCTTATAAAGAACAATTTTTGTTCATTTGAGTTTAGTTATTGTTTGTAAATGAAGATTTTATGAAAAATAAAATACACTGGACAAAAAATGGCTAACTAGACTACGATAAAAGTAATCGAACGATGTTAATTTCACTAATAAAAGGACAAGGATGGGTTGATATTCTCCACTTGATTTTTTTCAACATATCCTGGTAATTTCTTAGGCAATTCCTACAAGAGAAATTTTAGTGGATTGGGATTACATTATTCTAATATGGTTTTTTAATACTGTATTGTGATTAGTAATTTTGTTACTATTCACTAAGTTTCTTGTCAGAATTGTTTTTTTTTATGTTCAAATTCCATTTCACAAGTTTAATCTATTTGGTCTTGGTTTTTATAATATATAAATTTGCATCTATTGGATGTGCTCCTATGTTTTGCTGGAGTTCCCTGTTTTGTTTAGACATGTACTTATTTCTATATTGCATAGTATGTGTGCTGAGATTTCCTTTTATTCTTGGAAATACTTGCAAACTGTTGTGACTTCCAATCCAATGCTATACATGTGATTATTGAGTCTACAATTCCCTGTCTGGAGTCCAACCAAGATATTGGCTATTTGCCTGTTCTATCCTAGGTCATCCGCTTGGTCACGCCGGTCAGTTGATGACCTCTTTGACCTATCTCAGTGCTTTGCTATACCATAAAAAATCTGCCTCTTCCCTGCTTGTTTGTTTCGACTGCCTAATACTTGTAGGATCTTACAAACAAATTGGACATTTATCTGTATGGAGCTGACTCATTTTATAGTCGCTTGGCTGACGGAGCTGAGAAGAAGGTCTTACTGAAATCCGTCAGACTTTCCAAGGAAAAAGTGTGTGATTCAAAATTTATCTAAATATTGTAGGAGGTTTGAGATGAATGAATACATAAAAAATCAATATTTGTTTGTAATATGGGGACAACTTACAAGGACTCAGACGGAAGCACTTTGGAGAGGAAATAATATAACCATCACAACCAATGAAGATCCCTTCAGTTTAACTGGTGGCCTATATAGAAGACACGAAGCTTCTGTAATGGAAGTAGGTAGATAACATGGGTAATGGTACGGGTAATGATACGGTATGGTAAGAATGAATGTAGTATGGTGACAGTGACTTTGGTGCCTATCAAAGTATTAGAGACTGGCTCTTCCTTCAAACCTTTTTCCTAATGGAATATGGTGGAAGTACCTCTTCTTTATACTAGTCTATGAAGTGTTGTGCTTTAAGGATACCTGACAAAACGCTCAGTTCACTCTCACTCCGATGAGGTTGTAGTTTCCTACTTAGTCGAACTAAATCTTTCCAATGGTCAGATTTTCCCTCCCTGCCAGCATTATCTATTTTTTCCAATATAATATTGGAGCTGATGCCACAAATTAATATTGTTTCTTCCAATATCAAAAGATGTCGAAACAAAGCATAATGAGATGAGATGAGATGCTAACAAAATGTTTTGTGTGTGATTTACTGGAGCTTTGCCATCTTATGTAGGTAGATGCAAAGCAAGAGACCCGAAAATTCACCAAAGCCATGATCAAAGAAAGTTGAGATGACGTTAATTAAATGGCTCAGAATTGAAATTGAACCTTGTTTTTCAATTAAATATTTCTCAAACTGATTATCACTGTCAATAAACATTATGTTACCATGTACATTTTCCAATTACGTAAGGGAAACCACTTAATTCTTATCGTTATACTTTTATGGTTATATCTATATCAACAGACCGTGTTAAGCCAGTTAACATGAGTTCCTGCATTATTTGAAACCACATTTAGATTATTTTTATGAGGCCATGATCCTAAAATCAATTTATTCTTTTTTAATCTTATTATATTTTCATAGTTTGTTCGCTATACGAGTGCCATACAAATATTACAAGTGATAAATCAATTCATTTCAAGAAATGTCCAGTGAATGAATGAAAAACATTTACATAAAAAGTTTTATCTGCTAACTACAGTAGTGCGGTTACCGTGACCAATGCCCTTCCCTAGTTGTATAGCCTTGGGCTTCTCTGTACCTTCAAATTAGTGCATTTTAAACAAGCAGCCGAGGTAGTTGCAAGTTAACCACTTTTGTATTCAAATTACGTAGAGTTGTAACTTTGCTTAGGTCACTTTGACTCAGTTTAACATATTCTTGCTGTATTTGTTAACCATATTCTGGAACAAGTCCCCATGCAAGAACTTGAAGAAAGGAAAACTTTGCTACTCTTGTCCAACAAGACTGAAATGAAAAACATATTCTTGCTATATTTGTTAACCATATTCTGGAACAAGTCCCCATAAAGGAACTTGAAAAAAGGAAAACACCTACTCTTGTCCAACAAGACTGAAATGAAAAACTTTTCACTTATGTTAGACATGTACTGCAGGATTCATTTTGAATTTTTTGTAATATGTGATTTTTGAATGAATTCGTTCATACCTCCGTTCTAAAAAAAAGGATGGCTTTATTTTAGAATTATTAGTTTTAGAATTATGTTTAATAAAAAATAAAATTTCTAATTGTATCAACCAAGAAAATAATATTTAAAAAGATACTTTATATTAGAATTCAAGTGCCTCGACAACTATGGCCATTGGCACTATACAAAAGTCATATATGATTACATACACTATCTTAAAACATAAAATATATAAAATATCATTCTAGTTTATATTTTGTGGTAGAGGTTAGTTGTTTTGAATAATTTCAATGTTTTTGAGATTTCAGCGGTGCAGTTTAAAAGCTCTCTCAGGTTTGGTCCTAGGTCTAGGCGCTTATATGTAATGGTATATTCCTGGCAGTCGGTGAGAATATGTTTAACGATTAAAGCACTATTGCAGTGACGGCAGACGGGAAGGTTTCCAGAAGACATCAAGTAAGCATGTGTGTATCTGGTATGGTTGATCCGCAATCGTCTAATGACAGCAGCTTCTCTCCTGATAAGGAAATCGAGGGAGAGACAGCCGATTAATAGTTGTATATCGTGAAGGGCTGTTTTGCTGTTGTGCCAAAAATTTTGCCAAGACTCCTTGACGGACTTTTTGAATAATAGTTTTATGTCATTTGGGAGCTGGAACGTTGTTGTGGTGATGGAAGAAGATGCTTCTTTAGCATGGTGGTCAGCGTTTTCATTATCATGTGAGATGGGAGCCAGATAAGACAGACTGTTACATCACGAGCTGAAACGTTTTGAACTATTGGATGGTCAGTAAAGGTAGTAATGAGTGAATTAATTGAGGAAAGTGAATCGGTACAAATGGCGACGCGCTTGACAGGAGAAGAGATTTGCTTAAAAGCTTGGAAGATGCTATACAACTCACCAGTGTGAACACTACATGTTGCGGGCAACCGATAGGAACCTATTAGTTCGTGGTTGGTTGTGACGGAGCAGCCAACACCAAAATAAGTTTTTGAGGCTTCTGTGTAGAGAACTACATCATAGGGTGTTTTTTCTAATATTTCCAAAAATGCTCTCTTTATGAGGTTTAAAAGATATAATGTTACAATAAAACGTACAACGGATAAATATAAAAAAAATAATTGCGGTTGAATTATTCCAATGAACAAATAATCTACAACTTTGTTAATGCATCTCAAACTAAGTAAACTATAGTTTCAACTTTCACAATACTCTCACTTTCTTTATAATTGTGTCTTTTGATATTTCTAGATCGAAAACATATTTTAGACCCCTTGTATGACGTATTCAGCCCGCCAAACAATAAAAACACTCGTATCGATACGGTAATATTGAAGTGAGCTATAATAATAGAGCTTTAATATAGTTGCACCCCTAAAGCGATTTTAGTGAAATGAATTTCGGTGATTTGAGAGTTTAATGTCATAATACCACCCCATACATCAAAGTAATATCTCTGTCCCACCCTTTAGTACAGACTGTATATTGTTATTGTGTTTGGTATTTGGAAATAATATCAGAATTAGTTAGGCAAGCTTATGACTCAGCTGAAAAAACATCCCCCAGGAATCCCAGGATTAAATCATAGATAAAAGTGATGCAGATGAGCGTACAGTGTTTTTTTATATCTTTGTGAATGTTTTATTTAAAAAAATGATTCTATCACTCATTAGTTAAGTACATTCATTTAAATATTTTTCAGTTTCAAAGTGACAAATTTTGGAAAAAAGTTAATGCCGAAGTCCTGTAATAATACAGATAGGTACATTGTGGCTTGCGCCTATTTACTTTTTACGAGTAAACTAACAATAAACAACAGTAAATGTTTCGCTTAAATTAAAAAGAAATAAGTTGGAATAACAAACCGTACCGTAGTGAAAGCCGAAATCGTCAAAAACAATTTCATGCTGTGCTTGTTTAAAACGCAAAGAAGATTATGGAGGTTTGTTTGTTCTCCAAATGAAAGTCAAATTGCTATCAGCAACGTCGAATTTGGAGTAAAGAGGATTTGGCTACGCTATTGACGAAAACTGGAAGGGTTTATAATAAAAATATACAGAGTGCCAATTTTAAAACTTACAACGGGCTGTAGCTCAAAACTTACAATGGGCTGTTCCTCGAGAACGAAAAGAGATAAAAAAAAAATTCAAAACGGTTTCTAGGGTAGAGAGGAGGAACTGAAAGTACATGATGAAGAACGCACCCCCTATGCCCAACCTACTCCACTCACAAAAATTTAAATGGCAACCTCCTACATGTGATACGTCGTTGGAGACCCCGTAGAAAATGCTTTCTAACGATCTGTGTCATAATCATACAGGGTGTAACAGTAATGCAGAAACATTTATTTGATAACAAAATGATTAAATTTCAAATGTCAAACTACAAAAATGTGAATTAATTTAGTAGTTCAAAATGGTTTTCATTGATTTGTAAGCAATAGTAGAACTCATTTTCAAACTCCTCACGAGCGTTGGCAATATCAGCTTTGGTAATATCACGACATGCTTGACTAATTCTTTGTCGTAAATCGTTGATTGAGAATGTTTGAGTTTTATAAACCACCGACCTAAGGTGACCCCCAAAAATCAGGTGGCGGTAAGTCTGGTGACCTAGGTGGCCACTTAATGGATTTTTCGATTCATTTGGATGATTATTGTCTAATCAGTCCCTAGCTGCGTAATGGGGAGATGCTCCGTCTTACTGGAAATGCAACAACTTTCCATCAAGAGCTAGATTGCCATTACCGTTCTGCTTTTAATTAATGAACAATTAGGTGCTTAATGGTCTTCTCCAACATATTGAGGTGAATTTCACCGGTATAAACAAGGGATCAATCACAGAACCTCATAATACTCCTGCCCAAACAATTAGTTCCTCTGGATTCTGATTATTCACATTACCATTTGAATAAAGTGTACACTTATTACTGAAACATTTTTTTTTAAATCTAGGTTCATTCTTAAGTATTTCAGTAATAATTTGACAAAACTGAATTTTTCGCCCTGGATCGTAATCTGAAAATTCTTAGACATTCTAGCGGAAATCCTGCCTTGGGTGCTCTAGTCCCATGGTGACTGTTTTGCAGGTTTGCTGTAGATTGGTTGGTAGTGTAAAGGGGTGGCCCTGAATTCGTCCTCAAGCTAGTAGCATCCGATAATAAAGAGCAGATTAATTGTTGAATTTGGAATTATTCTACCATTATAATATTATTTCACTTGCCCCAAGTATTGATTAGTTGATGTGTAATGTTCCTAGAGCTCAATATCAATTTTTATTTGGTTAATATTTTGTAACGTGGGCACGGCAGGAGAAGAGGTAATCGCATTGCCGATTCTTTAGCCAGTGAAGCGGCTGGACTAAAAACCTTAGGACCTAGTGACACCTACGGTCTAACGACATCGACAATTGCGCATGCAGTCTTGCTAGGATCACCCTGGGCGACCCTGGGAAGCTGGCGCCGAAGAATTATTTGGAGATGACCAGGAAAAATCTACGTTTAACAGTAGGACTTCTGACTGGCCACTGTCAACTAAGGAAACACCTCCATACTATGGGGCTAGTGGACACACCTCTATGCAGGATGTGTGAGCAGGAAGATGAAACTGGTCAGGCATGACTTATGCGAGTGTCCGGAGTTATCGTCAATAAGAGAGTGTGTGTTCGGTGAGTCTTGGCCTACACCTGCCGATATAAAGTGACCTCTCCACCTCCCTGAGAAGGACAGGATGGACAATGACTTAGGAGGACAACTCCTCTTGAGGATGTACAATGGGTCACCCTCTCTACTCTACAGAATCAGATACAGATATGTTGTGACGTGTTCCTTAGAATGGGACGAATTTAAGGGTATAGGATTATCGGTTGCAAGTTTAGGTACGTCGGTGTAAAGATGATATAGAAAACAAGGCACTTGAATACTTTTTTCGGTAATGATTCATCGTCAAAGGTCAAAGTAAGCTTATCCATATCAAACTGTTCGACAAAAATATCAACATAATATATAATTTACAAACCATAATGATTGTCTATCTTGTTTTAATCTTTAAAAAGTAGCAAAAAATTGATTTGTCCAATACGTAAGTATTATATTGTTTATTTTTCCCATAAAGACAAAAGTCATTAGGCTTTGGCATGCTTCTCCAATAAAGTTTATTTAAAACTTTTTACGGCTTCATATTCACTTCCGATTTGTATTCTCTCAACAATAAGCCGCGTTTTTTCTTGAAAAAAAAATATATAAACTTTACGGTGCTTTTGTCTGAAAAAAACTGTTGGGAAAAAAATCTGGGAATGATAATTGTCGTTTTTATTTCGAACCGTAAATTCAGATACTAAAAGAAATTACACGAAAGTGCAACTTTAGTACACTATAAAGTTTTATTTCCATTTTTACTGCTTCTAAGCCGACGTAATTCTAAAAATTTTTCAACGACAGATTGTTATTAAATATTTTCTACCGAGAAAATTACAGTTTACCACTTTTTACTTCACTACTAAGTTATAGAAAACATTTGCTTAACCGTGAAACATAAAATACGCGATGAAAACAGCATAATATATTCAGGACATTAATCACAATATAAATAAGAGCCACACTTGTCTTTACATATAAAGTTGCTGTGCTGTGCTAATTTGACACTAACATGAAAATATTTTCAATGTGCCAAAATGTAAGAGAAGATTAGAGACACAGAAACAATATGGAATGCCAATCGTATACGAACTACGAACACTTTCGTATGGCTTGTTTCGAGTGGGTTCATTCCATTCAAATAAATGTTTTCGTGTACGAAAAGTGTAAATTTACATAACCTAGATTGAGAATATTTGTGTTTGGTATGTCATTAATTTGAATAATAAATGATATAAGGAGCAATTCTATAAGCAAAATTTTAACGCACAGTTAAAAATGAAACAATCTGCTAACCCATTTTTGCAAATCTGTATGCATATTAAGCTTCAAAGTATTAACGGAAAACTCTTTATTGGATACCATACATGTTGAAATTCGAATTATAATCTTGACTAGGTATAGATTAAAACATTTATAACAGCGGAAGCTTTGTCAAATATAACGACGTAACGTTAATTTTTAACCACTTCTTATAGAATTGACCCTATAATCAGTTATAATATGGCAGTTTTTTATGATTTAATTAATTTAAACTACATTATCGCTATACAAGAAGCAGAAGAGTTAGCAGATAGACCTCCTAGGATCTTCAACTTTAACCCATTTATTGAACCTTTCGAGGAATAGTCAGAAATATTGTCACATTTTTTATTTAGAGCAGTACTGGAACTTGAATCCATTTTTTAACAACAAACAATAATAAAGGAAAAATTCTAAATAAATAATATCAAAAGCCAGCTTGGGCTCACTACAGTATTTGGTATATTCTTTGCATAGAACTATTAGAACTGCATAGATAAGGTATATTCTTTGCTTCTCAAATGTCACAAGTGACAATACCATACGATTATGCGGTGTTGTCGGCTACTTAATTCTTCGTGTACGAACGTTTATTCAAATGGCGTTGAAAAATACACATTTAGCACCGTATACGAAAAACTTCATGTGGAAATATCCGTATATGCATAATATTCGTGTGAACTCGAAAATGACACCCCAGTACCCAGACAGTGTTGGACTCATCCCCACGGGAATGCCTATCAACCAAACCCATCCCAAACTCGCCGTTACTCCCGCCTTGGAATCACTACCCTAGCATACTTCAAGACGGGCAGCGGTCCCTCACACACTCTCTGTCATCTTCTCCCTTCTATCACTCCCCTCACATGCCATATCGAGTCCCTCTCTTCCCCTAATCATGCTCTCTACTATGCCACTTATCCCCATCCATTCCTCCTCGCCCCTTAATATTATCTCCACCATATTTTCCCAATACACCGCCTCCCCTAGTTTATTTTCCAGCTTTACCAGAACTTCCTTGTTATTCCAGCATCTAAACACATGTCCCACATCATTCTCCACTTCTCATCTCTCGCTCTCGCACACTCCAGTCTCTCTATTCCCAATCTTGTGGAGGTAACCTACTCTTGACCCATGTCCTGTAAGTACCTGCATTAAGAAGTAGCTCACCTCCCTGAATTCCCGTCCACCCAATCTCTCCTGATCCCAATCGCTCCTTTTGGCGCGCCCTTATACTCAAATCACTTTCTGTCCATTGCCTCATCCATCCATTCCTGTACTTCCTCTCTGGTCGACAGCACGACAGCTCGACAGCACCGCTGCTGCCAGTCCACCCACTCTCCTTTAACCCTGCACCACCCTCAGGTGTATCCCTCTCAAGACCCGCAGGAGTGGCATAGCCCTCGTATTTACCCCTAAAACACTTCAAAGTAAATATTATAAATATTTCAGTATTGTATTCAACTCCTTTATCAATGTATAGATTGAAACATCACGAGCTGCTTGTAATGGTGAACGTAAAAAGGAAAAAAATACAGTGCATCAGGTCTTGATGGATCTGATGTATTTGTAATGGCCGCAAAACATTATAAATGGGTAGAAGTAAAGAGGACCATCTCAATGTATCAAAAAGTGTCGGTTGAAATGGAGCTATAGTAACAAGTGGAAGAATTTTAGAACGAGCGTCACAAATACAAAATTGTGTGTTAACTTCAGTATCTTTAAATAGTCAATAAAAATTGATCATACATACTGTTGGTCGAAAAATATATAGAGGGGAGACAAATTACTTTACTTTTTAATTTTCTCCCAGTTGAACAACTTTTCACTGAACAAAGTTTTTCCGTTGCTTCTATAGTTTTTATTTTTGTATTACCACAATAAAGTCATGAAAATAATAAAGATGTATCAACAAAATTTCATAAAAAACAAACCACTATGCACCTTATTTCAGGAGTTAAGTTAGGTTATTATTCACTAAATTACAGTTGAATACGTAAATAGTTAAGATTTCAAATGCTGCATATTTCTTAACTACACCAGTCAAATAGTAAATTGTGTAACAAGGGCAGAAAAGGACCTTAAGCAGCCCACGTCTGCTGATAGTTGAGCCAACCAAGAAATGGGAAAATATAACAAATAACTATGACATACACTGACTTGCATTCTGTAGATTACTTTAAATTGCCGGTCCAGTGGAGTAGATGACGTCGATGAGGATTGCATCGTTTGCAGGTCACATAAAGATGACGATAAAGGTGAAGGCAACGGCTTTAAGTCATTTGTAGATGAAATAATTTTATTCCATATATTTTTCTTATATCAAACCCGGGTGGTTTGATAGTTGTTTTGTGACACTACCTCAAAGAATGTACAGGGTTATATCAAAAAATCTTCATTATTTTATATTTTCAAAAAATTAAAAATGCAAAAAAAGCTAGAAAAGATGTAGATTTTATTCGATGGCCTATTTCGTAAATATTTATTCACCTGTTGTAACAATAGTTATAACTTCCGAAGTGAAAAACTATCTAATAAGATCAAAATTTGCATAATTTCACTTTTCCGCACAAGTGCGGGAAAGTGACACTATCAAAACTAAAATGCGTGCGGGAAAGTGGGTTAAAACGCACGGTCGTAAAAAAAATACTTTCCCTATTTTGGTGTTCATATGATATGATTTTTGGTAAGGTAGGCAAACAAATATTAAATTCACACTGTTCATAACTGTTTAACTAATATTATTCACATTTTCCACACTAGCGCTATTTCGGTGAGTGTTCGAACAATAATTTGCTGTTTACAACTTCTCACTTCTACCCTAAATACTTTAGTTATTCTTTTGTTTTACCAGCCATGTCTTCACACTTACTTTAGAAAGAGTATACGTTGTTTTTGCTAGTGGTTCAGTACATTTCGTGAATGTTAAAGAAACGTAGACAGTCCAAAATAAAAAAGTAACAACCATCCAAAATTAAATAAATTATCACATATATTTCTCAAACCCTGTATATTATCTAATAATAAATTTCCTACTTACTGAACATTGAAAATAAATAAAAAATATCTAATCTTCTACATTCCTTTAACATAAACATAACAGCTATTTTTTATCCCTAAATATTATCACAACAGAACCGTCATATTTCTATGTCAGATTTGTGACATAATCCCCTTTATAAATACTTCTTATTCCTTACTAATCCCCAAGTTAACAGCATAGTCTAATTAGCACGCAATAAATTTATCGACTCGACTCTTTGATTTAGGAAATCCTTGTGTTATGACATTGTCTAGTATTAAATCAAAATGTGTGAGTGGAAACATTTCCGTAATTAAAAGAAAGTCTAGTCCGTTTGTTATCAAAGTTAAAGAGCAAACATTATTATTCATTAGACATTTGAATTAAAGAAGGAATTATTATACCCAATCTTCAATATTTATTGAATTATCTATTTGGAAATATTGAATAAAAAAAATGTCTCAGACTCCGTTCCACATAAGAAGAAGCCACGTGAAGTTGCAGTCGTATGAGCGAACTTGCTTAAACCTGCGCCATATTGTAAAATTGACATTCGACCTGAAATCAGTAGCGTAACGTTTTCACATTTTGTAGAATAACACAAAATAAGAATATTAGAAACGTATTTATCATATTATGTATAGTTAACAATTTAATTGTTTCAATCCTTACAATGTGAAACTGGTAAAAAATACAAAATATGAGAAAAAGTGGTAGCATCTGAATGCCAGGAGTGACATTTTAGATTAATATACTTTTTTATTTGACATACCGATGATTTTTTATAGGAAATTGAATAAAATGTTCGGCTTCGGACTTGTTGCACTTGAATGTGGATAATTTTCCCTTCAACTCCAACAAATTTAGATCAAATAAACCACACAACACACAGACGAAATAACTAAACGTCTTGAAATATTCAAAAATCGAAAATATTCTATAGTTGTTTAAAATCACAACCTCAAATGTTAATATTAAAATGGCTGTCGGCATGAAACATGGTTTGTAACGCCAATGGCATGGAAGACCGATTTTGGTTTCTGCGCAAGACAGTTGGTAAATTTTACGTGGCTTATTCTCATGTGAAACAGAACCTACATTAACCTAATCATAGGAGATCAGCTGATGGTGCTGCTTGTAGAATATTCACTCAAGTATTCTCTATATCTAATTATTACGAGACGTTAAGGTAGATTAGAATACAAAATATTATTGATTGATATTAAAGCACAAAACAGTTTTTCAAACGAAGCTCATACGGTCCTGTTATTCCGACAGGATTAAAATTAGAATTACCAGAAATGAATTATGGGTTTTTATTTAACGAATGGGGGCAAAAGCGCAGTGCTCGTTTGGAATTTAAACTTTAATTAGAGTTGACATATTTTCCCTGCAACAATGTGACTTTAAATAAAGATGAATAATTTAAAAATAGACAGAAATAATTTGATATCCTGATTGGGGTTTAAAAATTTTCATTTTTAAAAATAATATACACAAAACTTGACATTATGGAATACAAATTTGCCATTTCTAAAATAAACCAAGAGAAAATTCATTAGCTCAGAGGTGATTTAATAAATGTATACGTTAACTTTCGGGAGTTATTCGAGTTAAATGTTTAACTTTCCTATTTTAATTACTTGAGTATATAATTAGCGAGCAATTTCTGTTTTCCTACAAATCCGCAAATTACCAGAAGCACATTGTTATTGTTTATCTTATTTTATAACAGAAATAACACAATTTTATTGTCATGGCACGATAACCTACGAAAATGATTTATTACGGCATAAAGTGGAATCAAAATTTAATTGTTTCACACATGGGCGTAGCTTGGAGCACTTTTTGAATTAGGAGCTGATAATAATTTACGATGAAAATCATAGTTTATTTCAAAGAAATATAACACACGTTCAATGGGGCGCGTTTTATTGCAAGAAGAAAAAAATATTATTAGCTAGTTAAGGAACATCAACTAAAATGGAGGCTGACTCAAGGACACCTCCATACTAAGAGTCCACTGAATAAGTTGGACAAGGAACTCTCGTCCAGGTTGTTGAAACTGGGTAAGAGAAATTTGAAGACAGTTACCGACCTGGTACTTCTGTGAGAACTTACAAGGACTCAACGGAAGCACTTTGGAGGGGAAAAAACACAACCATCACAACTACTGAAGATCCCTCCAGATAAATTGGTGGCCTATATAGAAGAGACGAAGCTTCTGGAATGGAAGTAGGTAGATAACATGGGTTATGGTACAAATATTCAGTTCAAGTGCCTGGGCTGTTGAGCCCAACCCAAACGTATAAATTAATGAATGAATACTTCCTAGGAATATTTTTAAATAATTAAAATTAAAATTAACTTTTTACTTTTCATTACCATCTCATTTTGATCGTCAAATTCCAATTGCTTTTTAACCTTTTGTCGGGCGCAGTTCTTTTCACACCTGTTCGGGCGCAGTGTATCTGACAGAATCAGTTCATTATTCAGAGAATCTAATTCCTCTAATTGAAAAACAACTAATAATGATAATAAATTATAGGCATTGATTTTTAAAATTATTGTATTTTATAGCACAAAACCAAAAATATTAAAATTAAGTCATTTGAAACATGTTAAAAAAATGAAGTCATTCAAGTTTGTTATTTAGATCAGTGATCAAACAAGATGCACATATGAAATTTGCGTGTTGTAGGCAAAGTGATGTCTTACAGTTTTTGCACTGATATCTGTATAATCTGTTTAGTCTGTGACCACTCTCTGTGGTGCAAGGCAGACATCTTCGTTATTTTTTGTAGAATAGTTTGTATAGACTGTCCACAAAACACCCCAATACACTTTTATATTTTTTGGGGTTTTTTTGAAAAAGATGTTTTAGGGTTTTCTGGAACATCCAATAAAATATCTTTTAGTTTCATCTTTATTGGTTGCACTTTTTGGTTCAGCGACCTTGGGATATCCCTCACACTACCAATTTCATTAAATTATAAACATCCATGCTAATGGTCGATTTTTTGGTTGTTTCAATTTGCCTTTGATCGATCGGTAGTGTAACGAGAACTAGACCCCATGTTTGCAGAGTGGCTTGTATAGTTCTTTTCACGATTCAAGAAACTGACCTGACTGACCTGTTGGGTAAGGCTTTTTCAGCCTATTTAGGTTTTTAGGTTAGGTTAGACCTGACGAAAAAGATTAAATTTATAATAAGAATAACCCAAGAGTTTTCGGACGCACGCGAATTCCCGTCAGGATAACCACTCTACCTGTGGCATATTTAGGGTACGTTAAGCTGTCACTCGAGTTCCCGTCAGGGTGAAAACTGACTTGTTTAAAAGGTCCAAAATTAGAAGCCAAATTACGCGCAACAAGATAAACACAAAATTAAGGAGATTAAGGAAATATAAAATAAATAGAATGGTAAAGGTATTTGTACATTTATTTCAGGAATAATAAGACACCTAACCTAACCTAACCCCACCAGGGTAAACTATTAGGGCAGTCCCGATAACAGAACAGATTAAATAAACTGGACGGCAATTCGAGTGCGGGATTAAGATACCTGCAAGTATTGGACGGGAACTCAAGTGTATTATATTGGTCATTAAGGAACCTGACGGGAATTCGCGTGCACCGGAGTTTTCAGGTAATAATTTATTATTCACCAACAAAATAAATACGACCCTGTCTCGGCTAATACTTTTATCGCTTTATTGCATGTCATTATCTCATCTCAGGTCAGGTCAGTTTCTTAGATTTTAAAAAGAACTATACTGTATATAGCAAGTTTGATTTTCAACATAACTATAGGAATATGTTGCAAGGCAACTAAGGAGTAAGTATCAAGTATTAACTAAAAATAATTTTTAATTTATATACAGTTGAAGGTAATCGGTTGAACCAAATTCCAAGAAATCACTTAGCTTGCTGTACATTTTATGTCTTTTCCATGTACGTCTGTTTGTTTAAGAGTAAACAGTATTTTTTAATATTAATTACACGAAATTCGATATCGTATATATTTGATTTCATATATTTTTCATTTGGACGTAAAGTGGAAAAAAGATACGACGACATAAAGACATGCCAGATAATAAAAAAATCAATTGAATATCTCATATTACTACAATTTTTTGCAGCTTTTATATCTACGGTGGAATTGGAAAAGTAATAATGCTACAAAGGGAAGTTTTTATCCCTTATAAAGAAAGATATAGGGGTTGAAAACATCGAAGATATCAATATAACAGGAACTATAGGATCTACACTGTGGGCCGAAATGGAGTAGTACATTTTTTAATTGAAAATATTTTGTTTTGTTTTTTGGGCCATTTAATTTCTTTTCGCAGTGCTAATAACCTAACATGTCCTCTTTTTTCTTTTCCAAGGAGCCGTCCCTTCGCCGGTACCACCTCAGCCTCCTGGGCTTATTGTGGATACTCCTAGTGTTCTGACTACAACCTATTCAGCCAATCAGTTCCCTGTATTAGCTCATACAGGTTCTTTGCTGGTTGGTTGTAGAAGTCTTCTGGAGTCATTTGGGGTCTACCATACAGTTTCTGCCTTCTGTGGTCCAGCGACTCACAGTTGTATAGTATATGCAGAGCTGTTTCTGTATCCTTTTTGCATCTTCTGCATGTAAGGTCTCCGTTGTACAGCCCTATTTTGTTTAGGTGCTCCTTTGTGGGAAAGTGTCCCGTAAGTGGCCCCGCTATGGTGAGTAGTTTGCTCCTGCTCATTAGGAGCAGTTCTTTTGCTACTTTTTCTGATGGTTCTTTTATGAATTTCTTCCCATGTATTTGCCTGGTCGTATTCTTCCAGTGTTTATTGTGCTGTTCTTTCAACCACCTTTTAACCATGACCTCGTTAAGCATCTGGGGATGCCCACAGCAGCAAAAAAGAAAAAAAAACATTTCCTCAACATGACTGTGAATTTGGAAGCAAAAATAATGTACAGGGTCGGACTTATAAAAAAATTATATAACAGTGCATTTGAGCTCGTTGTAAATGAAAACTGTTCTAGCTAAAATTGTACTAATATGCATTTTCGGTAGATAAACTATCCAGAACACTCCAGTGAAAAGGAAATTTTCCTAAAATAACGGATTCGCGAAATATCATTTTTTTATTAAATAACATTTTAACAAATAGCACACTTATGAAAACAGTTCAGTAACTTTAAAACTAAGAGTAAAATATTATAAATGTGGCCACCATTATTGTTTACTACTTCTTGAAGTCGTCGGCGCCATGAATTGATAGCCCCGTTTATTGCACCCTGTTTAAAATTGTTCCAAAAAAACTGCATTCTTTCATTGAGCTGCTCGATTGTTTCAAATTGTTGTCCGTCATACAAATTTTGTTAGAAAATTCCCCGAATTGAATAATCAACCGGATTTAATTCTGGGCTGTTAGGTGGCCACATTCATAATATTTTTCTCCAAGTTTTAAAGTTACTAAACTGTTTTCATAAATGTGTTATTTGTTAAAATGTTATTTAATGAAAAAATGGTATTCCGCGAATCCGGTAATTTCGAAAAATTTCGCTTTTACTGAAGTGTTCTGGATAGTTTATCTACCAAAAAAGCATTTTAGTACAATTTTAGCTAAAACATTTTTCATTTGCAACGAGCTTAAAATGCACTGTTATATAATTGTTTTTATAAGTCCGACCCTGTATATTATTTTTGCTTTCAAATTTTCAGTCATGTTGAGGACATGTTAGGTTATCAGCCCTGCAAAAAGAAAATCAATCGCCCAAAAAACAAACAAAATATTTTCAATTTAAAAATGTACTACTTTATTTCGGCCCACAGTGTATAGCATTTATGGTGATGGTGATATTTCTCAATCTTACTTCCTTCAATATAAATTGAATTATGAAGTCCCGAGTGAGGGTTTGAAAAAATTCAAAACATCAAATGCAATATTACCTCAAGAGGTATTCTTGAAATATCTGGTCTCTCGCAGACCAAATTTGTACCTGTTTATCTCCATGTTAGTGCTCGTCACGCTACTTAACAACCCGCGGTAATGTGCCACTTTATTTTTGTCCTGTGATAGACAAAAATGTCAAACCACAATTAACTAAAACTCATTATCTTAAAACCACAAGTTTTATATAATAATATTGTCGCAAAAATGTTCAATACTATATTTATATTTCTAAAGCAAAACATTGTGTGCACACTGGAAAGTTGTGTATTATATTCATACCCCTGTAACTATTAATTCAACCTACCCATCAGATTGGAGCATTTGTCAAAGTAATAGATAGCTGTCGCACGGTTATGCCGCTCTAATACTTCTGTAATAGCTACCGAGAGACCCATCATTTATCGATATCTAAAGACTTGCATTTTATACACGATCCATATGCACGTGGCTGGAACGCGAAGATATTCGGAGCAAAAACCTCCCCCAAAAGATAACACAACCGAGAAATCCTAGATAATTATCCTACATTTCGTGGTGTCTTATCGGGGGTATTTTGGTAAAGGGTGGAAAAGTTAGGGAGTCGAACAATGTTTTACTGAAAATATTTCAATAAAACTGGAAGATTTTATAATAGAATATTATGCATATCAAGTAACAAGAGCTAGACTATCCGAAAACTTCATATTATATTTTCAAACTCAAAGATTCTACTATTAAGTGACTCGACCAAGTCACGCCTCACGCCACCATCGCAATATTTGATATACAGATTGCGGAAAGTCTATTCGAGCCATACGATTTACACAAGTATGACAGGGAAAATATGAGAAAAACTACTTGAAATAGAGAGAAGAACAATTGTGGGCGGTCAGCTGTTGCCAAATTTATTCATCTGTAAAAGTTATTCCCAATTTTTGTCGACAATAATGTTAAATACCAATAGTCGTTAAATCGTAAGCAGTATAAATAAATTCTATTTATTGCAGATTGTAATTTGTCCAATTTTTTTCTGTGTTGATCTCACTTATTTCTCAAAAGTGATATAAGGATTTACTTTTCGATATACTGGGTACTGCAGTTATAAAATGTTTTGATTTGATAACTTTTGATAACATTTGGAAGAATACATTATCTTTCCCCTCCCATTTTTTACGCCACTGGCATTTGAAGCTATTTTTATTTTATTGTGTATTCCTCAATGGTTCCCACGTGAAGAACGCATAACCTTCACATATCAAAAAATGTGTAGTTTTCAAAATATTTAATGTTTTTATGAAGTCTGTACGATCACTTGTTACCAATGAAATTGGAAAAATATTTTTCATAATTTTTTTAATAACTACCAAACTAACTACTAATGATTAGTGGTTAGAATATGTAACAAAAACTAATTTTCATCTAAAACGTTGGGAGGAGATTGTTGAATATACTTTCCCAAACTTGAAATTTAATTCACAATAGAATAATTGATGACAATAAAAAATAAGATAATTACAAAGTTAAATTCCATCCCAATCAAACATAATTTTTCACTGAGCAGCCAACAAATTACAAGAGATGGGATATTATGCAAACGTTGTAAGTGTCATTTGAAAACACCCTGTATAACATATATTAATTGCATGCAAGAAACCAAAAACAGTTTATGTGGAGTGATTTGTGGTTTACCATCAAATACATATCATTATGTTTTCTTCTATCTTCTATAACTTCCCTTCTTTTTTATGTAAAAGTTCTTGATGACAATAAAGCATATTGATCTCTTTTTATACAGTGTGACAACTTAAGTTGGAACCATATGGAAAACTTTTTTATTATTGGTTTTATGAAAAAGATGTATGGTTCTGCATGGTTCAAATCCTGAAATGTCACTATCAGATTTCAGTTTTTTCGAGGCACATACGAGGTTTATCCAGAAATAGAAATTTTACTCAAGAGTGAAGTACCTTTATTTTTCACAATACAGAAAAATGTGAAAGTTATATTCAAATGCAATAACAGTGAATGATTTAACTTTCTCAATTCCACACTGTATACAGTATACCACGAAAAGTTTTTTACAAATAGAGAAAAATTATTGATAAAAAGATCGGCATGACTTGTAGATCCATAATCAGGTACAAAATTTTTAAAACATTGCCTGGAATGCAGGGAGAGAAAAATGCATTCATCGACATTGTGATTAAGTAGCAAAAAAATGCGTAATTGTACATTGTACATCATTGATAATTAATATCCCCAGAAGAGAATTGACAGACAATAAGCATTTTACATCCAGTATCTTCATTCCTAACCCACTTTCAATGTTTTTTTTTAAGACCGTCCAGAAAATAACGTTTTGCGGATCTAGACCGGAAAATGGACGCCAGGGACCAGAAAATGCTTTTGCCGGTCCCTGACGTCCATTTTGTTTTCATTTTTCCAATCGCTATTTTATGATACAATCTACCTTGATTTCGTAACTATGGTAACAACGTTTCGATATATTGTCGAGTGATGACAGTTCGTTGATTTTTAATTTGTCGTTCATGTCAAACTTATTATTTTTATCTGGTTTTAGTTTTGTTAATCACTTTGTTATAAAAAGTAAAATAAAGAATTAAATGTATATCGAAGTGTCCGTCTAAAAAAAATATTTTACGTCACGCAACCGAAAATTGGTGTTTTTTAGGTCTCTCCAAGCTTCCAGGACTCACCTACGGCTCGCCCTGGAATCTGCTTGTCTGGACCTGAAAAACACTACTTTGCGGTCTTGTACCGTAAATTACTATTTTCAACACTTTCAGAACTCTCAAATTTATTTATTACCTATTGGACATTTGTGAACTGCATAGTTTTATCGGAGTGACTATTATTGAAAATTCCTACTGTTTCCCTACATGTTTTATAATTTTTACCAACTCTGAGAATAATTTAAATTTCATCTTCAATGTCTTGAAGCAATCTATTAGTAACAGAAAATAAGGTGCTTATTAGGATAGGAACTAGTTTCGTACTGCGCATCAATCAAACAATTGTTGGCTTGTGTATTATAATAACTTTTCATTTTTATCTGGAAATATGGATAATTTGCAATTGTGCATATATTTCAGCTACTCAATCACAATTTCAATAAACATTGTATTTATCTCTCCGTCCAAATCATTATTTTTTGTTTACACTATTTTCCAAACTTTTAAAACATTTGATACCTGATTATGGATCTCAAGCTGAGCAGGGATTTCTATCAAGGATCCTTTTTTTTGTTAAATGTAAGATGAACCATTTGTATTAGAATTTTTGGGGCACACTGTATACCAAAAATTGATCTTAGCAATGGTTTGAAAGTAAAATAAAGATTTTTATATGAATAAACGTATTTTAAAAAACGAATTATTCCTGCTCGAAAATATAATTTCTTGGTACTTCGAGCCTTTTTTATTTTTCGTATCAATTAAACTCCTTCAGCTGCCATATATTCAATCTATCACAGTTTTTCTATGAAAGTTTTATAACAAAACACATTTTTACACCGTCTTCAAGCTGGAGTTTTGATATTTTACTTTAAACTTTTCCTGAATTTTCTTTTCTTGCGGAATTTCCGAACAATTTTTTATCTGATCGCTAGCAAGGAAGGAAAGTATAAAACGCGAATTAGCGTCATCGGTTACGGTGGAAAAAGATGATTTACGGACCAGCTACTCCCGGAGATCAAAAAGTAATTAATATAGGTTTATGGTAGATCTCGGAGAGAGCGTTTATAATGTGAGCGTAGTCAAAACAGATTACTATGACGTTGCAAAAAGTATTGATTGTTTGAGCTTAGTGGGAATATAAAAGTGTGTGGATATTGATATACGAATTATTTGACGTTACGTGACTTTTTAATGTCGTTTAATCTGTTTTCCTTTCAAATTATGTTATTATTGAATCAAGGGATGTTTTCGCAAAGCTGCTGCATATTATTGTACGATTTTGTCAAAGGAAAGTCTCAACAAATTATTATTTTTATTAGCAGTATAAATAACACATAGCTCGTACAGTATAAAAACCGTTTTTCATGTCAAATGCAGTTTATTTTAATTTGATTATTATTATTGTTATTATTATTAGTTTTAATAATTTGATAACGCAAAAATAAAATGAAAATTGGATAAACGAAATACAATACGTCGGAGGTAACCATAAAAGTTGCAGAAACCATCTAAAAAATGTAAAAATTGTACCTGATTTTTAACGCGACAACAGTGTGCACTTTTGCCAACATTTAAAATTTTATTGATGTTAAACTGAGACTACCGTCAGTTTAAATGCAGTATTAATTATGCAAAAAATTATATTTCCTTCGAAATCAATTACTAATTACAAAATGTTTCTTTAAATAACGTAAGAAGACGTCGTTGATTATATTACAGCTTTGAACTTCCCAGCATTGTTGTTTAATTTCTAACATTTATTTTTCTTTATGTTTTTCCATGAAATATGTAAAAAAACGTTTCATTTATTGTATACTTATTTGTATTATATAAAATAATATAAACTTGATGAATATTGCTTTACTTTTCCCACTTCAGGCATTATATGGTCCATTTTTTGACACTTAATTAAATTTTACTTGACTATTAGATTGTTATTATTGTAATACAGTCTAATGTTGAGTAACTTTGAATGAAATATCAAAAAATGGACCACAAATGTAATTTTGCACTATAAGTGAAATTACAGTAATTTTGAATATGCCACCAAAAGCTGTAAAATTACAGGAAAATTATTTTCCGGCTATTAGCATCTGATTTGTGTTGGAGGTACTAACGGGACTCTCAAGGTGGCGTCACCCGTACAAATACAGGGCGCCACAGGTCAGTTTCCCATCTATACGTATTTTTATCTACATTCAATAACCTTCTTGGTGTGCGTCATCGTTGGTGGCGTATATCCGAGTTTTGGATATGTGTCATTTATTTTATTTCTATTTTGACATATCGCTAACCTTAAGTTCGATAAATAAAATAATCTGGATCGTATTCAGCCAAATTCGAAAAGGCTATGAAATTAATAATCACCAGCTTCTTTTTCTAACTGAAAATACTTGGGAACTTTCAAAATGCTGATGTTTTTCCGTGTCACTAGGTATATTTTTGTATTATTTAAATGATAAGATTAACATTTACTTTTCATAAATAATAATTGACCGTAAACAACAAAGTACATACCTGTCAATGGGACAGTAGAAAAAGACGTGAGACACATTGCCAATACCAAAGGTACGTCTGCATCCTATTTTTAATGCATAATTTCTCTCGATTGATAGGTCGCGATTACGCGTATTCTAAACATCGACTACTCAAATTTTTTAAGTCAAAGATTACGGTTAACGTTTGTAATACATTTAAACGGTTTATTATTGTGATATTTTGATTAGGATTTATTACAGATCTGTCTTTTTTTTCCATTTCTTCCAACGTAATGTGTTAGAATGACATTAACTATCGATGACGCACACCAAGAAGGGTGGGTATTGCATGAACTCTAGTAGTACATTCAGTAACTTATACTCAGTTTCTTCAATTGTTTTTTCACGTAAAAAATTATATATAATTAACACTCGAAATTCTCTTTTCTCCATATTTACCCAATAACGGAAACAGTAGTTTACTTTAAATGAGTATGAAAACTAATTGATCTGACAAATTACATCAGAAACATGACAGTAACTAACAATATAATCACTGTAGCGAGAATGTTACCAACCTCTGAAAAGTCACTCATCCGTCAAACCACCCTCGTATATCCAAATTAAACCTTTTGCAAATTCATATATAAGCTCCCTGCCTAGTTTTAGATTGACTTTGCTCAATTATAACAAAATAAGACATTCACCAATATCTGTTTTACCACGTCTGCTAACTATAATAGAGCTCATATTGCCAAATAAATCATTCTAAATTCTACAATATTTTACCAAAAAATGAAAATGGTATATTTCCGCAAGAAGTATTTTGCTTGTTTATATTCAGAAGATTGTCTACATTGTAAAACAGAAACGTAATTTCTTGTAACTGGTTTCATCTATTCTAAAGTCGAAAAATTGAAAATTATGCATTTCCACAAAAAAAATTCTAGTCTTTTTGTGCGGGAAAACTTCCAAATAGTGAATAAACGAAAATTTCTTACATAACTGATTTTAGCTGAGCGAAAGTTGATCAAAAACAATAAACAAATTTAAAATTGTTATTTTAGAGTCTAACTTCTGGAATTCCGCACAGTTGTACAAGTTTTACTACCCGTAGACCTTCTAATTAGTTCATTTAGCTACAAATTCATGTACAACAACTTTCCTTGAATACACAAACTACATCAGCGGCGTACGCGAATTTATTTCCGAAAGTTACAAACATATTTTAATAGTAATTTATGCAATAAGTGTATATAGTTGTCGATACTTTTTTCACGAAAGAAAAAATTAACCGCACGAGTGCATGAGTGAAAAAATGACACTTTATACATATGTTGCATACAATATTTTTTCTACAGTCCTATACAACTAATAAAGTTAGAATAGTAATTGTAAATATTCTAATTAAATTCCCTCAATAAATTACATAATGCATAATGACTGAATTTGGAAATATACACAAAACAACTATATTATGTAAATTAGTTTATCTCTCAATGTGAATATTGAAAACGTAGAATATTGAAAACAGTGGAATTTTGTATCTTGTCACGCTTGTTTTTGTTTGCCTCATGGATAAAGGTTAATTTATATTGTGAATATTTGAAACAGTCAAATTCGCCTCTGGATTCTCATATGATATTGAAGGAAGGTTAAAAAACTGATGACATTCCTCCTCCTCCTTTCGGAAAACTTCATGTGGAATACTAATTATTTGATATTAATGTCTACATACATACATACTTATTCCCTCCCTCAAAAAAATTCATGTCGACCATGGAGTATTTAACTATTTTTTAAATGAAATATCCGTCCAAATAGTGATCGTGGTGGAAGAATATTATTATTGGATCTTTCTCTATAAACTGTGAATGTCCCACAAATTTTTCATTAAAAACATCTAAAACCTCAGTTACGGAAATCAGAACTGGCTACTTTGTCCATCCCCCGCTCTTCCTAAAATTTGTTTCCATCTGACATCTAAAAATTGTCGAAAAAAAAATGACAGATTTTTAGTACTTTCAATTGCGAGTTTCTTTATCAACCAAGATTTTTTTCTTCTAAAATGTTCTATAGCAATAGGGCAAAAATCGTTGCTAAATTCTGAAGGTCACCTAACTTGCCGGACCCAAGCTATCACATTCATGCGACAAAATTCAGGAGGTGATTGCTCGTATAAAATTAAGATGGGCCTTTCCTAAAACAAAATTTCCTCAGTACACCTCTTGCTGACATATCACCCCTAAAAGGTGATGTCTAAAACTGAGTACTAATTTATTTTCTGAAATTCCAGTACCTTAAGCTAGAAACTTGAAATTATGTAACTTCCGTGCATTTCCAGCATTTATTATTATTACTATTAGGATAAATATTGTAGAGGGAAGAGAAAAGGGCAGATGCTTTGGATGTGGAGTGAAGGGCCACCAGGTAGCGGGGTGTAAGGCCAAATGAGTGATGAATATAAGGGAATGCTGGCTATGTAAGAACATGGAGCACATGGCCAGATACTGTCGGCAGGCCTTCCTTTGTGAGTATGTGGGGAAAGGAGACAAAAGCCAGGGGAGACAGAATGTAGTAGGATAAGGAATGGAAAGGATAGAAAACGGAGAGGGAAAACATGGGAGGTATCGTCTCGACCCCTCAGAGGGGATGAGTCTGGGCAAATAGGAGTAAGGAGAAAGCATACCGCGGGAAGAAAAAAAGTTAAGGATGGATGGAGAGTGTTACAGATGAATCTAGTGGAGAGAAGAGAAGGCATGTGAGAGGTAGGAGTGATAGAAGGGAGTAGATGACAGAGAGAGTGTGAGGGACCGCCGCCCGCCTTGAAGTATGCTAGGGTAATGATTCCGAGGCGGAAGTAACGGCGGGCTTGAGGTGGGTTTGGTTGGTAGGCATTTCCTTGGGGATGAGTCTGGGTACTGGTTAGGACCCATTCGAACATGAGTTTCCCATCTTAGCCCGAAAAAAAAGCATTTATTATGAATTAATATAATTAAAAAGTTATAAATTATAATGTTTTTATTTTTTTCTTTGCAGCTATAGATTTTGGGGAAAAAAAATTCAAGAACAAAAACGGTTTTTAAATAAAACAAGGATTCTGTGTTGAATTTTATTCCATAGCTAATTTCACCCCCGTATAATGTAGCAGGAATATTGAAAAATACCCGTGGTAATTCCTTTACGAGTGCACAGAAATTACAAAATTTCAAGTTTCTAGCTGTACTGAAATTCCAGAAAAAAAATTTAAATTCAATTTTAGTCACCATCTTTTAAGGGTGATATCTCGGAAAGCGGTGAGCTGAGGAAATTATGTTATAGATAACACCCATCTTAGTTTCATACGAGCAATCACCGCCCGAATTTTATCGCATTCATTTAGAAGCACCCTGTAATATTCTTTTCTATGTCTCCGGCGGCAAATTTGATGTGGTCACATTTGCCTTTTTTTCATTTCTTCAGGAGTACCTACATATTATCTCACTTGGAATCTTTAATATACCTAATACTGATAGGAACAAAACTAATAAATTATGTGGAACGAATAGAACTATTTAAAAAACTGACGCCAAATCAGTTACAGTTGCTGTCAAAGTCAAACGTAATTATATATTTTTCTCCGGAAAAAGTGTGGACGTCAAATAAAGCTAACGTTATGGCACTTTTTTGACACTTGTTCAGCTCTTCACTTTCCTCATAAATCGCCGTTTTAAGCGCTACAAACTGGTGAAATAGAAGGTACTTTAAAAAAAAGGAGTAGAAAAGAATACTAATAAATGAAAATCTCATTTAGATCCAGATTTTAATAATAATATTTTTTTTAAATTCTGGTATATTGGAAGTAATATATTGAAATAAGGAAATTAATATTTGTCTTGAACATCCATAGAATATACCAAATATAAGCCAAGGAACTATGAATTGCAATAAATGAGCTGAAGAAAATAAATTATATCAGAAAAATCAAGAATCTCGTAGAGAGAATCATAACTGCGAAAAATGTTTGGACCAATGCTTTATTACGAAATATTTTATATGCTCTTATATAAAACGTTAATTACTTTTTATCCATTTTTTGCTTTTTTCAACGTCGATTTTTACTAATATTATTACAGTACAATTCGTATGTATCCCCTGTGAACTACGACAATGAATGAAACTATTACTCTCGTGTTGCTTAATCAGCATCAAAAACATTCCATCTAGATAGGAGTAGAAGATATAAAAATGTGTATTTTCGTCACATCAAAATAAAGTACATACAAGCGGCGGCTCAATACAAAGAATGTGGCACTAAACGAACTGATAGTCTGGTACAATTTATTTCAAATTTAGAAAACTCGGAATTATGTCACACATATTCACTGTTCGGCTTCAATAGAATATAATGTATCATGTATTGTATTAGTGAAGGATTTTTTGAAAAATCTGAAATAAAAGGTATATATTTTTTAAATGTTTTCATTTGGCTGGAGACGTTAGAGTATTTTGGAATTTTTTCTAGCATAAGGAACAAGACGATCAGATTATGACATTTTGTCAAAAATATTCCAAATTCAATAATTTGAAATCGAACACATGACTGACAGGTAGACCATATTGTGCTGGGGGGTCACACAATCAATTAATTGGAGTAAAACCTCGTGTGCCTTAAAGATAAATTGACTGATCCAGGTACACTAGTTAACCTTCAATAAAATGTCGAGAACACAAACGCCAAGTTTAAAGAGGGGTCCCCGTTTTAAAGCACTAATCCCAGTATCACGGCGTTGCATAGAGAGATCAATAAAATACTCAGCTCGCTCTGGTTGAAACAGCCGGGATTTGGAATGGAATTATCTATTTTTCTGCATCCCACACCTAACAACACTACGAAACAATGGTATTTTAGATACCTATATGGTATATGGTTAATTAAAGTTAACCTCCAGCACGATATGGCCAACCTGTCATTCTGGGAAGGTCCATTTTTTATTTTCCATTCCCACACGTGAACTGCAAATTGTTAAGAGGCCTAATCAACCAATAAAGCATGTAAGAAACTCAATACATGGCTGGTACTGTACTGTCGCCAAATGGTTGGTACAAATGGAAAACTTTCGCCATCTTATTTTTAAAACATTTGCAGACACGTGCTTTTTATCTAGTCTCCATGTGTATAACCATCAAACCATCAAATAAACGGAGGGCATAACAAGGATCTATCCCTTTGTTATTTTTATAAATTTCTGTTATGAACTAATCATTTATTAGTTAGGTTATGTATGAATTTAATTTACAGAATTTACCGTGCCTAACGAATGTAGAAAAAACAATGCTCTATATTTAGACTCCTCTTTAAAATAGAAATCACAACTGCTTCCAGTTTAACTCACATACCTTTAGCCGGAAAAAAATGATCCAAAATATCTTAAAAAAGAGATATAGACATAATTTGTTTACGACAAAAGAAAAAGGTGAAAGAACTTATTAGTTGCAATCAACGATATAAATAAATTAATGTCAGATATAAACAGTGCTTCTCCGCCCCCTTTTTTCCTGAACTTAGACTGATGAAATTTGGAGGGGGAAAATGAACCATCGCCATCTCCTCTACCAGTGATAACAGGTGACGTAATATGCACCAGGCAACTTAAACCAACAATATTAAATGGGTCCTTCTGGCAAGTGATAACTATATGCACCAGGCAACTGCAACCAATAATATTAAATGTGTCCTTCTGGCAAGTGATAACTCGTTTGAAAGATAAACAGAATACATATTCAGTCGAAATATATTTTTTTGGTCTACGATGTTTTTGATGCTATATGCGGGGTTGGTGTATCTTGCATATATACCAACCTCGTATAACTTTGTAGTGTAATTCAATGTCCTTCGTGGCATATAGCGAAGTAGCGAGTCGGAATTGGTTTATCTGAGAGACTCGAAATTTTGAAAGATTTCCCAGTGACAACTTTGGTATTAAATTGTATCTTGTGTAACTGATGTATAGGTACATTTTCAATGTATCTTTTTAATGAAATTTCATTGGAATTGAGTTGGTATTATTTAATAATTTTTCAAGTTATGATAGGTATTTTATGGAGCATTTGATTTTCGCGACGAATGATAAAAAATCCCATAACGTTAACTTTAGTCCATGAAAACGATTATTTCATTAATGTTGAGTTACCTACTATCACTGTACCAATGTCAATATTGAATCACCTCAGTTTGTGTTTGTCGTGATTTTATTATGTATTTTGATTCCAAAACTGTTTTGGATATTCAAATACTCCGCCAGAGATAAGAAATCGAATGGAGCAAGCCTCTGCGGACTTACCCAAAAAATTAAAAAAAATTTAGGTACAGAAATTGCTTGTATATTTTGCAGAATTGTCAAAAACTTTGAACGCATCGACTCTATGGTCTATATATTCGATGTTAAGAAAAACATTATCAATAAATAATAACATTGATATCATTAATATCGTTCTCTTTTAAAACGGAAATCCAGAGGTTTTAAAAGTGAGAAGTCCAGAACTTTTTCTGTACATGAAATAAAAACGTTTTTAACAAATGCAGACGATTCAAAATCTTCAATCATACTTTATGGTACGAATGATTTTAGGTCTTTTTAATTTTTGTCGCTGTCAAAATGGACTCATGAACCTCCGTCCACTTAATATGGATCAAATTAATTCAAGATACTTTATTAATTATCAGAATGGAAAGTTTTATAGATAATTAATTTGTCGGAATCAACAATTCCACTAAATGGAAACAGCTCAGTATTTAAATCTTTCTTTTCCTCAAGAATTGGTGAATTGGTTAATGAAACCAATGTGGAATCCTCCTCGGAATCCTCTACATCACATAAACATTTGAACTGTGAATCACCTACAATTTTGTCCAGCTATTAAGATTAATCAAAATTGAAATGAAAAATAATTTAGATTTAATGTAATTTATACACTTTTGTTGAAAAATTCTATAAATATTTTTGCATTATTTACTGCACTCCAACTGAACTGGCATTTCTCTATAGAATTTGTTATGACGTCCACTGGGTAACGGGTCGATACCTGCACCCTGCACCAAAGGGGACTTAATTGTGCGTTTTGCGTGGCGCATAAAGAAGTCTCGGATATTTGAGTGGATATTACAGAGTAGAACTGGGGTTATTTCAAATAATACCATATCCAATTGAGTGTTTTTCCCCCAGCTCCTGTCTTCCTGTTTTTTCCATCCTTCATACATCAGCAAGAAACACTTAACTTATTCAGAGCTAAGCTTAGCATTTCATAATCGGTGAGAATTTTCAGCTCCCAACAAGCGGTTTGAACAAAGTGAAATCGATTCTAGGTTCTTGTATGGCTATTTTGAGTAATTTCTAATAAAGCTCTAACTCATGCAAGTTTTCTGTTATAAATTGGAACAAACCTTCTTAGAAACGGGACTTTTGGCAATACTGACGCTTACAATGATCGAGGTAATAGGAACGATGTCGTGTAGAAAATAACCAATTTATATATTTTTAGTTCCAGAGAAAGTGCGATATTTCTTTGTTGTCCGTCTAAATAAGTGCAAAATAAAAATTTATTAGGTATTGGTAACTTTACCACATTATTTACGGGTGGATTATTCATTCTAGGCCAGCGCTCTTTCGGTAGGTAAATATTGAGCACGGTGGTCAATGAATTTAATTTTGATTGGTTATGCTAAGGGGAAAAAATTATAGCAATATGTGGAATACTTTCCGAAATATCGTGAGTTATGTGTTAAAATGTAACTTTTCAGAACTTCTTGATTTCTTACACATTTTTTGCTATAAAATGAGTCAGCCTCAACCAAGGATATCGTGAATTTGCATTTCAGATGGCCAGTATACTTCTGGATAATCCCATATAAGTCTCGTTTGGTTCCAACCTAAAAAAATCTCGACAAAGAAGCGTCTTTCGACTGGGTTTCCACTCCGCTACATTGAACGCTTTGGCTAAAGACGGATCTGTTCCAATATTATCGACTATGTCGTTATACCGTCCATTTAGTCAAATATATTTTACATGCTATATCTGATAGGCTCTATGATCCCCGAGAACTACTTACTTGAAGTGAATTTTCCCGGGGTTGATATAAACAATCGAGATAAGCCAAATGCCAAATGGTTATAACCCTCTAAAAATGTTACGTTATGACAATATAATACCTACGTATATATCCACAAGTGAAATTTGAATCTTTTATGTTATTACATTAGGAATATTAAAACGATATTTTTTTTATATGATTGATTTTTTATAGAGCTACTTTTAAAACAGAAAAAAAATAAGTTTGTCGTTACATTGCTTAAATTGCTCTACCAGTTGCTAAAAACTTTCGTGGTAGTAGAAAACTAATTCCCCCTGGTTGTGCTCTTGGTTGTGCCTTTTGACTGAAGAAACCAGTAACCCCTACAACAGTCATTTCACTAGGTCCTCAAAGCACCGTATACTATCAAGTGTAGTGCATACGCAATTACTCTATGCTGCGCCTGTTTGGCGTGCTGCAGTAGCAAACAGACAGAAACTCAGGCAAAAACTAAAAAGAATAGAAAGACTTAAGGTAATCAGAGTATGCTCTGTCTACAGGACTGTATCTTCAGAAGCAGTTGGAGTAATATCTGGTGTCCCACCCATAGACTTAATGGCAAAGGAAAGGTTTGAAAAATATGATGGAACACTGGGTTCAAATGCAAGAGAAAATTTGCTTACTGCATGGCAAAACAGATGGCAAAATGGTACTTACGGGCGCTGGACGTGCAGGCTAATCCCAAACATCAGAACATGGGTTGAAAGACATTACGGTGAAGTGGACTACTTTATCACCCAAGCCTTATCAGGACACGGATGCTTTAAAAAGTATTTGTGTGATAGGCAGGAGAAGGCAAACGACCTATGTGTGTATTGTTCACTGTTAGATGATACCGAGCACACCCTATTTCATTGCCAAAGGTGGGTAGAAGCAAAAACTGACTTTGAAACAGCAGAAGGGAAACCGTTTAACCAAACCAATATGATTGACTCTGGTAAGGTCAGAGGAGCAAGGATGGCAGAATGGATACAAAGCGATAAGGTCTGTAATCGAGACAAAAAAAGGAAAAGAGAGAAAGCCCGACTAGTTAGAAGACCACCGTAGCGTGCTGAAGTAATGCGAAGGCGATTCCAGTACGCTGCGTGTAAAGAGTGTGGAAGTTTTTTTAGTCGGTAGGTGACCCTGGAAGGGGTTGAATCCGACACAAAAAAGGTCCTTCGTAAAGGAATCCTTCCTTGATGCTCTGGTCCTAGGAATCTATATCTCCAATGGGATAATGCTTCATAATCGAAGAAAATGTGAGAGGCTGTTCCCTCCTCTCCAATGCACAAGCGACAAATAGGTTTCTCTCTAAATATGCCGATTGAATGAACATGCTTCCGGTACAGTGACCGGTGAGTAAGCCCGTCACTTTCCTTATCTGACTAGTCACTTGAGATATTTTTAATTGCCAATTTCAATACACCATTTTTTGTTCAGGTGCTTCGAAATAAAAGAATTCTTTCCATGAAATTTCTAAGCATCAGTCATGCTTAAAACTCCGGTGAAAACTTTTCTTCTCTAATATTTCAGGTTAAAGTGAAAAGAGACCGCCATTTTCATTAAATCGGTTTAAAGTATCTACCGTTGACGTGCACTTTATAAAATGAATCGTTACGTAAAAAGATGAAACTGTTTTACTCGAAACGACACGATCTATAATGGCTCTTGACGATTTTCATCATATTTCAGTTTTATCTACATGATGACAAAATCAATAAAGTTTCCGATCAAGTTTATCAACTCCTCCCCCAATGTAGCAGTACGTGATTGTTATGTCAAACAAGTTACACTTTCACTAAAAAAATATTATCCCGAAGAGATAAAAGGGGCAGAGTGGCTCATATTTTTCTTGATATAGACCAGTGTTTTCCACTTGAATCTGGTTTTTAAGTGAAAAAAAAATGATAAGTTGTGTACTAGGGGTGCGAAAATATATTTTTACTTCAAGAGGTGGAACAAAAACTGAAAAGAAATAATTTACAGTTGGACAATAAAGAAGGATTTGGGATCGAATTTTATGGTGGAACAGTGAAAATGAAGAAGTACATTTTTTAAAGGAATTTTTGCGGTAGACTAGATTAAACTTGATGTGGTTGTCAATTGGTCTATTCCTCAGCGACACTCACGGAGCCATTGCGTGGAGTATTAGAATTAGTGTAAACCTCTCCTAAATTTAAGACTCATTACAGGATCAATAAGAATATGCCCAACAGCGGCCATGGAAGTGATTCTCAACCTCACACCAGTGGTGGAAACTGTTGCAGAAAAAACAAGTACCGACTAAGTTGAGAGGGAATCATTAAGAAAACCACTTCCACGCTCAAGGCCGCTCAACATACAACGCAGCAATTTCTTGCAGGGTCAGTATATTATGGTAAATGATGGAATCTTGCATGATGTTTGTATTTTTCATTGCAATATTGCTGGCAATATTGCTGCCAACTCAACAAATAGTAGAAAGAAAAGAAAAAAGTGTATAATATTCTCAAAAAATAATTTATTCAAACATAAATTTATTATTCATCAAATCACAAAGGACAATACATCAGTCAACACAATCAGCTGATGCGTATTATACGATTGGAAATAGTTGGTTGGTAATACAAAAGAAACTGGGTTTCTTATTGAAGAGGAAATGCGCAGTCGCCTACCACGCACACTAGTTTCCTCGAGCATGTCTGGCCTTCGTACTATGCGATCGGAGGTTGAAAAAAAAAACGACCCTCGTACAAACATACATTTCTTAGCGACTAATTGTTAATTTAGCATTATTTAAATGATGAAATAATACAATTTAATTTGTTTAAATCTTCATTATATTTTAACTGAGTTCAATACATATACTCGTGACGCGTTTCGCTAACACAGTAGCTTTCTCAAACGGTTCAAATATAATGGAGATTTAAACAAATTAAATTGTTTTATTTCATCGCTTAGTATGGATCTTCATCAAGTAAAAGCCCCGATTCTTAGCATTATTTACTGCTTATTTAATTTCCTTATGAAATTTGTTAGTTGGGTCTTTTTTAATAATCTCAATATTGCCTTACTGTAAGAAAAAGCAAAGATATTAAATTGGAAAAGTCAAAATCTATGTTTCAAACGATATCAACCAACATATTCGTCCAGAGTTTGGCTCCTTTTCATCATAATCGCCCTTCTAACCGTTCCTTTGAAACTTTAAAAAATTACTCTAAGTATGTTTGTACATTTGATTATCCCTGTATAAACTTCAAAGGGAAACTAAATATTGAATTAAAATCGTCGCTTATCAATTTATATTTTATTAAAGTCCTCCGGTTTTGCAATTCCTTAGTTAAGTAACTATTTCAAAGGAATTCGTTTTTCAACTGGGATAATGATTATATTATTAGAGAGAGATACATATAAAGTTGATTGGAAGCTGCATTGAGCGATTATTTAATTAAAACCATTAACGTGTCGGATGTTTCAATTGAAATAATACTGTTAATTGAGAGAATTATGATACTTGAATGGCGATCGGGTTTTTGTTTCTCAGAAACTACACTCGAGGATAATAATTGTCAAAAGAAGTATACTTCGTTTCAAGATATTTCGGGAAATGATAATTAACATTGAGAATTATACATTTGGATTTAAAGTCCTGCACTTCTAAGTTTTTTTTTTTACTTAGAAATAAACTGCATCAACCGCCTTTTATTAGCAGTGGTACAGTATGGTTTTGTTACAAGTTCATCTTGCTATATAACCATGATATACCTAATCAATAGAAATATTACCTCGAAAGCCAGTTTTAGTACTTCGAATAATTTAAGAGTAATAATTGTAATTAGTATCCTACTGCTTACATTCATTTTTTTACAAACCTTTAAAGAATTCAGTCAAACAATAAGCATACCTGAATAATTATCAATACTGCTGAACTAATAAAATAATAATAAATTAAAATACCAATCGAGTTAACATAGTGGATATATTTATTTCATTGTTTACAAATAGTCATGACAGGTTAATCTATCAATTTCTTAAATTGTCATTGTCATACTTCATAATCATATCTTCATAAAAATCCCTAAATCACATAAACATAAATGACTGTTAAATCAATACTTTTAATCAGTTTGACCAACTAATATTAGAATCTAGATTTAGGAGGGAATTTTCTATCGGAAAAAAGTTGTTTTTTTTACTGTCCATGGATATGGAGTAGAAAGGCTGTCGTGCTATACGGATTTCCTAACTTTCCACACAGTATTCAGTAGCATCTTTGGTAATTGTAGCCATTAAAGCACCCTGAAGGGGATTAGCTCTGAAAACCTGTTGCATGTGGAAAGTAAATACTCAAATTCCTTCACTCTGAGGTCACCCGTCACCGAAAGGTATGTCTTTGAAACAACTAAGCATAACTATTAAGCTAACTAACTATAACATTCAATTCAACAATGACACCTAGGCAAAGATAGTTTGTAAAATCTAAATGAATTAAGTACACACTTGTGATTTTATTCTTTCCTTTTAAACAAAATTTATACCTACATCTTACGATCATTAAAGTGAGCTAGATGAAATCTTATAGATATGTTTCTAGTTACTCACATCCTGTAGCTTTAGCTCACCTCGGGTAGCTTATGCTTAGTAGTAGAAATATATAGATAGAAATAAATGATTTAATTAATTTGGAAAAGTTTCATTACCTATAATATGACTGCAAGAACAACAGGTTAACAATTCTCTTTTTAGACCTCTTTTTGTGAACCTTCTTCAATCCCTTCATCACACTTCTTGAAATTGGGCTGGTATTTCTGAGGATTTAAGACGCTATTTACTTGGTCATGGATCATGGTTATGAACGGCTGAAGAACTTGTAACCAACATCAGTTACTTTGCTGGGATTTGAGTGGGATCTATCTACTGGCTACTGGGAGTCAAAACAGATAAGCGATAGATTAAGTTGTGTTCGTCTTCCAAGGTTACTCTTGTTAAGCATTGAGTTTCAGTGTGTTATTATCAGGAACATACATAGAACATATAGTTGAACAATCACATATGGAGTAACAAGACAATAAATAAGATCCACATATAGTTCTATACTTTATATTTAGAGGACAATAACACGTGTCACTATCTAAATTTATTAGCTTCAATATAAATAGTTTCTTCATAGTGTGAAATATCTGTAAATAATACATTAGGTTAGATTACCGGTCTTTAGAATTAAGTTGTAGACTAAGGCTTATCCTTATCGTCACATTTGATTACTGTTCTTACTTACATTGTGTAAACGCAAAGTATACTCTGCGGGAAGCCAATATTCACTTCCTTTAATCGTATTGTGGCACTTGCCGACTTTAAAACTAAACATAAGTTTAGGGCACATGTACATCCTTTTTATTTTTTTATTATGTCAACTGTCATTGATACCCTTGACAGGTGAAGCATATCATTAGTGGCCTTTTGTGATTTAGGAAATCTAGCCACCAGCGGCCTTGTATTAATAAACCTAGGTTATCACACAACCAGCAAAATAAATTATCATCAGAATCGAACAACCGGAAGTTTCAATAATAGACCCAAATAAGCGAACCTAATTTTTAGAATAATTTGGAAATATTTAAAATAGCAATCAAAAGCATCCATTTCAAAGTGGTTTTAAAAATATTTTCAAAAGTAACAGTTTGTTAAATAATCATCTACATAACATATTATTTAGATTTTCTCATAAATGTCAATGTCCCTCAGAAATTTCATAAGATTATCCATGTTACAGTGATCATTTAATAACAAGTCAACAACAAAGCGACTGGAGAAGAGGGTGAAAAGGCTGGAAGAGCAAAAGTCGGCGGCGGAGGGGCGAGTCAGGGAATTGGAGGAGTTGAGAAGAGAGGAAGATAGGCTGGAGAGAAGGCAAACACGATGGGAGACCGGGAAAAGAGACTGGGATGGATGGAATGAGATTAGAAATATGGACTGGGAGGACAAAAAACGGGAGGGAATAGAGGTGAAAGTGGGAAATCCCATTTTAGGGGAAGAAAAGATAAAAGTGGTGTGGGTGACTAAGGAGGACAGTGGAATGGAGAAGGGGATACAGGAGATGTTTAGGGATAGGTATCCGATGCTGGCAGAAAAAGGAGAGGAAATGGAGTGGGTTGAGGAGGTTCGCACTACGGAGAGAAAAGGGACCAGGGTCAACGCGGAGGTGTTGATCTGTCGGATGGAGGGGGATTGTAGGGATGAGAGGAAGGTGTTTAATTTGATGAGTCGACTGTTTGGGGAAGTGGGGAGCGAGGTTAGAGTTGGGCTACACAGGCTTGAGCATGTGGAGGTGGAGGTGCTGGTAGCAACCGAATTTCAATAAGGAATTGTACGGTCATAAGTAATTTGAGGATTCTGAGATTTTTATATAGTATTCATTAAGCTTCAAATTAGCCTTCTTATAAATTAGTTCTTCCATTTAATCCATATTTAATTCTTTACAAAAGAAAATTTCCAGTTGACTGATTTTTGCTTATATTTAATGCCTTGTAAATTGCATATGGTTCTGCAGAATATATACTGAATGCTTCTGGTAGTCTAAGTCCAATTATCTCGGAATTTGTAACAACAGCGCATGAGGTGCCATTTTCCATCTTTGATCCATCTGTGTAAATTATGTTATAGTCATGATATTGCGAAATAACATCTTTGAAGCTGTTTGTGATAACTTGTGTAGGTACTTCGTGTTTGTTAAACTTTGTAAGTCGGGTATCGATATTAGGTGCAACAGATAGCCATGGGGAAACATCATTAGAAGTGGGGAAGAATTTTGTTGGAAGAGAGAAACGGAGCTTTTGGCAGATTCTGTTTATTCGTTCGAAGAAAGGTACTGGGAGATGGGGGTGGCTATTATAAAGAGAATTGAATCTATCTGATACAACATATTTTTTGGACCGATGGTCTCCACACGAAATTACATTTGCAGCATATGATAAGCTTAACATATATCTCCTTAGACTTAAGTGCATTTTTCCAGTGTTGACAATAACGCTTTTCCTTGGACTTGTACGATATGCTCCTGTTGCTAAGCGTAGCGCTGTAACTTGAATGACGTCTAGTTTTTTCAAAGTACGATTTCTTCTAAGTGAAGTTTTAGTTTTTTATTTACTACGGAAAAAGATGCTAAATCGACAAATCACAAAACGTCAAAATAAAAAAAGTATTTTGAAACAAACTCTGGAGTTTTTCTTGTCCAAAGTAATTGTTTCATGTTGGCTTCGAAGACTAACGAATGTTTGACATAGTTGCTAAATATTTATCACGTACTAATTTTGTTGCCTATTTCTTTGATCGGTTTAGCAATAGTTATTTATGATACAAATGCGTGAAGTTATACTTTTGAGCACGAGTTGCGAAAATGCAACGAGTGCGCAAAAGTACTTCACGCACAAGTAGTGTCCTACAAAACTTTATCTACGACCACATGAAGAAAAAATAAAAAAAAATTGCTCTGAAGGGGTTGGAAATCATGATAATAAATTTTCTTCAAACAAATATACACACAACGAATTCTAATTTCAGGTGGTGTACAATCCGAAGTAATGCATTCTTCTGGAGGTTCTTTCATTTGAAATAAGTGTAATTGAAATTTTAAATATAACAGAAAATATTTTCCACTATGTCTGACACTTCTGTCAAATTTACTGACAGCACAAAAGTTTATACAACAAACGACTAAATTCAAGGTAACTCGATTATTACGTAGCTGAAAAAGAGTGTTGAAATTAAAACCCCTATTTAAAAAGCATTGGTCATTTACGCACGCTTTTGGGTGTTATAATGAAAGTCCCATATAGAAAGCGTTGTTCATTTACGCTCGCACGCTTTTCAACGTATGTGTAATGTGTGATCTCACACATTTTTTTGGTTCGTAAATGACTAATTTTAAAGGTGGTCGTAGAAAGTTTTTTTTTACTAGTAGCTACTCCGAAAAAAACAGTCCAATTAAACTGGTTTAATGGAGAAATTCTCGATAACCATAATGAAACTTGTGATATTACTTCAATATTTTTTTTCCGACTTTTTTCGTAAACGAACATTCCGTTTGCCTAGCAGTTCAATTCGAGCCATTAAAATTTGTTTCTGGAACTATTTTAATCACTTGTAACGGCTATTTTGCATTTCGCATAAGATCGGCTCTAATTGTCACAACATCGTGAAGACTACAAGGGTGTTGCTGGAATGGAGGTTGGAGACGTCTTTGAACCGCTTCAGACCTATGTGAACTCTAGAAATATATACTTATTTATAGGATATTTATGATATGTTTTTGAGTAAAATAAAACATTTTATAGTTCTGATATTTAGATTGAAAACCGGAGATAAAAATAAAAGGTGAGCGTTTTGTTTGGGATTCTTGTAAATTTTATTTTGGATACAATACAACTCAGATTATATTTATTTCAAAAATGCAGTGCTGAAACACTGATAACAACATTTCTATGATGAATTGAGATACCTGCAAAGGGCAATCTATAGTTTGACAAGTTCATCTGAAGCTACAGGGCATCGGTAAGAGGCAAGGAAACATGGCGCACATTCGTCATAAACGTACAAATGGCGTACGGTACTTATTTTACCAAGTAAAATTGGAAATACAAAGGTCACTGACAATACCAACGCCACTGGATAAATCAATATCAGTCAATTGACGACGTGAGAGGGAAGATCACACGCACGCGCTTGTCAATAAGAAGTCAGCTTTCGATCAAAATCACCAATTATGTAATTCGGAAGGTGTGGTAATTATGGTTTTCGTACAACGCTTGGAAAAATTGAAAAATTGAAAAAATAATGTTAATAGAAAAGATCCAAGGCAACAAGCACATTGAAGATTTTACGTTTAATCATATTGTTAATATTGTTAAAAATAAAAAGTCCCTTTTCTAATTATCATCACTGCATACTTAGCACTTTAGCTTTTTCATAGTTAAACGTCGCAATATCGAATGTTTTCGATTGCATTCCTTTCACATCTTCAGATAAACTTGCCAAAGTATAACCTCCTTGCAGTGAAAGTATCCCTATGGAAAATATCAATTTCCTTTATTCCTATTAAAAAGCAGATTTTTTTGTTAGGCAGAGTTGAGTATAAAATTGAATGAATTTCAATTTTTATTTGAAAATCTGGAATAATATCCCTGAACAAACCAAATTTTTTTTTTGAGTAAGTAGGTACCTATACCTATATGAAGTTTTAAATGCCACTCGTATATTATTGGCGTTTTACGGTATTTTGGAGGTGCATGTTTAGTTTCAGGGACGCAGAAACGTTAACCAGAAATCTTATGCCTAAACACCCTTAATAAATAATATGGTGCAAAAATTGGGAATAAAACTGTATTCAAAGATATTTTTGTATGTAATTTTTCCCAAAAAAATAGATTCAGCACGTTAAAAAAAATTTAGCTAAACAAGAATTGTTGGGGAATGCCCCGAAAACTCACCCATTCTCTTAAAATGACAAAATGATATGAAAAAAACAGCGAACTGTAATTTCATGTACACGTTAAAAATTTGATTTTTCGTGCCAAACTATGTATGATAACCGATATACAGGGTGTTTTCAAATGACACTTACAACGTTTGCATGTAGATACCTCTCCTAAAATTGGATGGGAGGGGAAAGGTGACATATTTTCCCATGTGCACCACTGGATCAAGAATTGAAAAATGTTTTTCCATCAAAATATGCCCTTGTATATTTAAAAATAACCTGCCAATTGTCAAATTAATTTATTCATCCATTTTGAAGTTATCTAATTAAAACATTCAAATTTCCATAACTTCAACACCCCGTATTTCGAGAAGTAAATGAAGGCTAGATCCCTCAATCCTCACATCATTTTGTCCAATTTTATGAGAGGTATCTACATGCAAACTTTGTAAGTGTGATTTGATAACACCCTGTATAAACAGCGTTATCTGTAGGCAGAATAAAAATTAGCTCAATTCTCTACATGGAAACAATAGATATAGCAATAACGAATTAAGCAAGGGCATGTGACACCTTTATTGTTAGCAAAGGGGTAAAACGTTCTGCGCAAAAAGGTCCCGACACGTCGCGTAGGTCAAAATTTATAGTGGAAGCATCTGGTTATTACATTATCGGGAAACGTTATTGAATAATATTTTAATATCATGCGTAACACGTGTGATACATTTCCACCGAATAGTACTGATGACTTTTTTAGTTTATGCCCTGTCATTTTTCACTGTAGAAAATGAAATTAACCCCACAAAAACAATCCAAACTGAAGTCGATTCTAATGAACCCTCATTCATACTTCTCGTTATTGACGACCTTTTTTTTTACAAAATCCACCGACATAACAATCAATTTAATGAAATAATCAGTCATTAGGACTTCCAATCAACTTAATCCCTAACACGCTCATTACGCCCGAGAGCTATGCAACGAAAGCGAACGCCCGCAGAATAACTAACTGGAATCTAGTACGAATTAAATTAGTGAATAATCTAGATACCAATGAGCGCCGGGTAATATAGTTAGATCCGTAATTTATTTACATAAAGCCTAAAAACTATGATGGTAACGGTTTTAGTTTGTCAAAGTACCACATTCCGTTCATTATAGATTAATTAATGACAAGCAGAAATTTGTTATTCACTCGAAAACCGATGCGAATGAATTAAATAGCTTTGTACGATATATATGAGCTGTCGTCAGTTTCCCTCTCTTTATCTGACAGCGAACATAACGTGAATAGTTACCTGCTGTTGGTTGGAATCAACAGCAAATGAGAAAGGAATTGAGTGCAGTTTGATGGTAGAAAGATGCTAGAAAGCTATATAATAAAATATTTTTCTCTACAACTGCTATGAGAAGTGACGTATTTCTCACTACTTACTTAATTTCAAAACCAAATATTGCTCATAACTGTGCTAACGAATGTCGAGAACGACTTGCTAATCTTGCAAGGCGGAACGTGGTGCGGCTAGAATGGCTGCGGAAGGGGCGGCAGCTCCTTTCTGCGGCCCGGGCCCGACCCTGGGCCTAACAAAACAAAAAATACGCAAGGAGACGAAGAAGTGGCTGAGGAATCAGCACCTCGCTCATTGGAATGCTCGGCAGGGTCCTAGACAATCCAAACTTCTACTGCAGGGATGGACTGATAGACACGCTAGGGCAGCTACTGAACTACCAAGGAGTAGGCTAAGGAAGATAGCAGGACTCCTAACAGGGCACTGCTGTATGAAACACATCCACAACTTAGGAGTAGAGGAAAGTTCCCTATGTAGGGGTTGCGGCATTGAAAAAGGTTGTGGCCTTTATTGAAGGGCTCGGCTTCATGGATGTCTAGGTAGCAGGAATGGCACAATGGGCTGGCCAGTGGCCTCAGTGTCGGAACCTTGGCTTTGTCCAGGACAAGGCTCACCTGCACATTAAATAGTAGTAGTGCTCACACTGTGAGAAATATTATTTTCACGGCACTTTGCCCACGCCACATACATTCATATGGAGAATCAAATAAAATCGACAAAAACTTAGTAGGCTACTGTCAACTTTATATACATACTTAGTTGTCACAAAACTGCCAGATTATATTAGAAGTTTTTAAATTCGAAAAGGAAGTTTCAAATAACACAGAACTTAATGAGAAGAAATGACGTTCCGGGTTTGTCCATACAAAATTGTACAAACTTCACCATCAACAATAATTTTGAAAAAAATTATTCAACAGTTAAGAGATAGGATACTTAAGTGTTTTACTAACCATAAAAATAAATCTTAAGTTACTTAACTTGTATTCATTAAATTTGTGCAGTTGTAGAAAAAGTATAGTGTGCAACATGAGTGGAAAGTACTTTCTCATTTGGAAAAGTTGAGCTTTCCCCACTTGATGCACAATAATATACTATTTCCACTACTAGCTGTGCGATATATTATGAATGTACTCGTTAAGTCATCAGTCATTTTTGGTTGAGCGCGAATTTCAAACTTATGGCATTTTTATTCAAATAATTTTATCTTGATAGGTAATTTCAAGCAGCAAATAATGTTAAAGACAATCTCCTGGGTATACAAAATTATATTGCGCAAGTTTTTGTTGTACTACTAGGTATCCCTTAATTCTCAAAATATTTGAATGTGTCCATTATTCACCTAGGTTAATGATAGGAAAAATTATTAACCACTAATAAAGAAATTCAACTTCTTAGTTGGCTAGAAGAAGCAATAATAGTCAAGTTCACAGCTAGTAGTGAAAAAAAAATATTTGACAACATTCCTAAACTTTGAAATAATATTGATTGTCTAGTTGTCGAATTTCTTGTAGTGTAAGATAGGGACCAATAATTATTTTTGACCGATACCGAAACATTGAAAAGAAAATATAAGAAATATTGTGGTTTAATTTCCTAACGAAAAGAACAAAAAGAATAATGCTATCACGACCCTCAACTGGCTACGCTGTATTGATCTTGGAGAATAAGAAATATGATCTTAGAGTTATCACAAAAATTCGCACTAGATACTGCTTACTCATGATTCCATCTCTGCAAGATGAGACAGAGGAATCATCTGCAATTGCACGGCAATTGTTTGATAATGCCGTGAATGAATGGAACCGGACTTCCTAGAGCCTGATTAGGTAACAGTTTATAGATTATAAATATTATCACAAACATAGATATTTTTCATTTTAACATAGATGCATGCATAAAAGATCTTATAAATCGCAATATAGTTGTGATCTACAATCCAAAAGTGTAATCCACTCAATATAATAAAACAGAAGGAGAACTTTTTCCAAGCTCCGGAATAAATATAACCTCCTTTACCGTGCTATTCTCCTGAATTGAAATCCTTTTCTCCAGATCCCTTTAGGGCAACAACTTCTTGCACACTGTCTTCAATACCTGAAGGTATGCCCAACTCCATTTTCGTACCTCAAAGCTATTAACAAAATTTAATAACCACGGAAGTGATAGAGACGACAATAACAAAGAGCTTCATTGCTGTGGGGCCAAAAAATATTAAGAAAGGAGTTATTACACACCCTGTATGATTAAATTGTTATTATCGTCACACAAAATCAAGTGAGATCTCAACAATCGATTATATTATCAAGTCACACGATAAATCGGAGTCCAGAAATGGATAAATTGAGAGTTTGGAAAGTTTCATTATCGAAAACTCGTACATAAATAATATCATAGATTAGTTCCACTTCCTCAAGTATTCATAGCTTAAATTGGAAATTTCACTACGAAACAAGGTTTCTTTAAAACCATTGTACTGTAACTAATACAAAGTATATCGCACAAACAGGGTCATCTTACGAAGAAACCGTCGAGACATTTACTTAAACCCATTTCTGGATCGGAAAATTGGAAATACAGTTGAACTATCAACAAATTTATTTTGACAAGCGATGTCAACAAAAATTCCATGAATGGCATTGCTAAGGCCGCCTATATAGATATTGAAAATTATTCCGAAAGTAAAAAATCGTCCCGAAAGTGAAAAAATCGTCCCGAAAGTAAAAAAAAACATACCGAAAATAGTTACTTTCGGTACGATTTGTGTAAAGTTTCATTTTCGATTAAATAAATCATACTGAAAGTTCTATTTTCGGGACGGCTGCAAAAAAATTACTGAACTGAACCTTTGTGTAGTATATTATACATGGTGTTTTCAAATGACACCCCCAACTACCAAACTACTAATGGTTGAAATACGGGGTATTTCGAAAAATAAATAGACTGGACCCCTCAATCCTCATATCTTTTTCCAATTTTACCAGAGGTATCTACAAAGATTGTGTCATTTGAAAACAACCTGTATATGGTAATAACTAGTTAAGCACATTTCATTTGCTGTCCACGAGTTTGTCCTAAAAGTGAGTAATCCCATCACAGCGCTTTAGCCGCCATATATTTTCTTGGAATCAAGCATAGGAAGATTTCGTGTATAAGTAACTTTCAATAAAACTTTCCTTAGCTTCCAGTATCTACGTGAGAATTATTGATTATCACACGACTTTCCTAGAAATGTTTTTTCATGCAAGTCGCTCCCTTGATGGAATATCTGCCTTTGTTGGTAAATATCCTCTGGAACTGCTTTGCTTTGTCGTTCCAATCCTATACTGAATTTAGTTCAAGAAGTCGATCTTGTTGATGCTAATCCTCAATACAGAAGATTTAAATTATCTGATGATCGTGAATATTTCGAATGTCTTAGAAAATCAGCTCCAACTACCCGCAATATTGAAATTGGAACAATAACTCCTCCTCTTCCACCTCTGCAACTTTATCCTCCTGCACCCGTTTCTGGTTCAATAACAGATACGTTGGTTTTTAATGGAATAACAGAATATACAATTCCACACGCCAGTCACCTGCGGGTTAATAGGATTTTTAACTATTTTTTCGTAGGCGCGAATATATGTAGTAAACAGTTAGTCTAAATCTAGGCTGTATATATTAGGATCAGTCATGATTGTTAATAACTGTCAATTTTTGTTTTGTTGGCAAAGCAGATCTTCGTCCTTAATTTCACGTAGTTAATGAGTTACCGAATGTTGGATGATGTAAGTCTCATCCAGCGCAAATTTTGGTTATGACGACGAGTTAAATTGTTTTTATAAAACTGTTCAATCTAAGCACACACGGTGCAACTGCATTGGAACAAACTGCCTTAGCCTTAATTGCAGACGGCGAAAGCGTCATCTATTAACTATGCGTAGTATTTTACGTACAATAGTTTTTTCCAAATGATCATATTTTTGAATCTAATGAGGGACCTTCTAGCAGATCTGATGAGCATTTGGTTAAACCAGGACCAACATTTTTCTCATGGTGGTCTTCTTATACAGCCGTGTCCAATTTATTTCAAGTCATTCACATTTAAATTAGTTCCACAAAACAATTGTAAGGTTTAAATGAAAATTAATACTATATCTGTTGGTCGATTGATTGGTCCGATAACACCGGTCAGAAGCTCTCAGAGTCCTCGGCACCTCAGCATTTAGGCTTTTTGTTCTTAGTTGTGTCGTTTATATAAAGAGACCAGTAGCCCTTATCAGGCTCAACTGTCTTTTGCTCTAGTCCTAGAAGTCTATATTTCCAATGAGATAATGCTTCACAGTCAAAGATAATGTGAGAGGCTGTTTCCTCCTCTTCCATGCACAAAACCGACAAATAAGCTCCTTCCTGAATATCAAGAAAACATTTTTGTATTATGTGTAAAATTTTTATTTTAAAATTGCAAAGCGCTTTCGGCGGTTAAGCCATCATCAGTGCCATACCTGCAAGTAAGCAATAATCGTTGAAA
>CAJUYH010000089.1:153807-163807 GCA_910591685.1 Galerucella tenella | reverse complement strand
TCTTTTTCTTTCTGTGTGAGCGAACGTTTCCTTTCCCGTGCACGTAGCACACAATGTGTTTTACGTCGTCGAGGTTACAATTCGTTCGCATGGCGCGGCACGAGCCGAGTATATCCATACTAAACCATATATGTATACGCGTAGTAGCAATAGTATATATAAATATTGTGTGACGAGAAAGGAGAATTAACGTTGAGCTCTCTGTCACACGGACGATTGTCAAAGTCATAATCGTTTGCGTACATTTTTTTTTTATATTCCTTTTTTATTTCTCTTCGCCACAGGGATCTGCGACTGTAGCAACAAAGCGTATTGTGAAGACGTGAATTAAGTGTTATCAGTATTAACCTTGACATCCAAACTTTTCTCTCCAATAAATTCAATAAATAAATATAATACACACGCACACATATATATATATTTATTTATTTTTATTGGTTTTATATTAATTTATTAATCAACAGCGATTGGAATTATAAAAAAGTGACATTCAAAGTGATATAAAAAATAAGTTGTTTTGTGTTGACACGATTGGCGACGAAGGATCAAAAGTATTTATAAATAAATAGGTTTTTTTTTCTTTTTCACATTATTCGAGTTTTATAAAGTGATTGTGAAAGAAAAATATAATTATATATATATATATATGGCAATCGAATGAGAGAAGTTAAATGTGATAAAAGAAATAGTTGGTCGATATGGGAATTGGTGAGATGGATCGTGCTATACCGAGCAGTACCCTCGCCACACTGAGGGGAATTCTCGTGGGTTCGTTGTCAAAGGAAAATCTTGGGCCACACGATCTTCTTCCAGCTGAACTCACCGCCCGCCACAGGATTAGCAGAAAAGTTCGATTTATAGAAGGTCTGCAATAGTTTTAGAAGGCGAACAAGTAAAAATGAAAATATAGGAAAATAGCTGTTAATAACAATTGATAAGAGATTGTATAATAAAATTAATTTTGATTGTGCGGTCGTATGATATTTTTGTGGCAATCACTGTGTTGCAAGTTCTATGTTTGGAGTTGATTCTTTAATTGTAAAGTGTTTGTAACGGTGAGGGTGGCGAGGGCGAGACATGAGGAGTAATGGAAAATGATGGAAAACATGATGGTTCACGTGACATTTCAATCAAGCGTTCACATAATTATATCAGCGACTGATTAATCTTGCAATTAACGAGTATTGCAACGCTCGTGACGACCGAAGTCAAAGTCCCTTCTACCACCTGCCTTCTAAATATTTCTAGAGTTTCCAATTATTTTATTATTATTATTATATCCTTTTTTATTTTTCTGTGGAAATTAATCAACCTCTATTTTTTTTCCCCATTGTCTACCCGTTTTTCTTTTTAATTGTCAAATAATTAAATTACTTTACACTTTGTCTATTTTTGTTTCAGGTGAGTATCTCAACGAATCACCATTGACTGCTTTGAATAATAACCAGAGGCTATTTATAAGTATGTACAAGAGTCTCTACTCGATAATTTTTATCACACATATATTTACCGTTAGAATTACAAAATGATACAAGAGTAACGCGCCATATTATCAATGTAATTTTCAATATTTCATTATCAACTCGATATGGAATAGAATTGTCAAAGAATTATTTTATCATCATTGGAAAAAGAGAAAATGAATTTCATTATGATTGACGAAATAATAATATTGAATGTTCAATTGAATTGTCGGTGTATGAAAGTAATATTTTCAATGATAATATTATTTTGATGAGTTAGTGATGAGTTAAACATTTTTTTTTTATTTTTTTTTTTTCATTTAATTCATATTTGTATTGAGCGATATGTAGGAAGGATGTGATTCATACCTCAGGATTTCCTATCAGTTGCAACACAAAATACTCATTCAAGTAGTGTTATGATAACTAAACCAATGCCAACCGCACGCGATTATCCACCTCGTGATTCTACTGAAAGCTTTATATCCTCTATACTGACATTAGTCAGCTCAGGATCCAGACCAAGTGAGAGATAATATAAGTGTAGTATTATATTATATACGTGTCTATATACTATATTTTTGCGTACATTGCAATAGATGGTGCACGTACGGATTTCATGTGTCACGTTTCGCAAAGATAAATTCACACCAAATATAACCAGCCATGAATGAATACAACAATGGCGATCTAATCCATTCTATTGTTGTCGAAAGTGCCCGTTGGTGAATTTGAAAGAGTTCGCGAATATTTTTGCTTCAAGGCATCCCAAATATTATTTCTTTTAGCAGAAATGGATAACGGTGGATTACATTCTACGCTGTTCCAATTTTCCGTCTTTTTTTTTTCCTTTTGTCATTTCAATCTCGGTTAAATCTTCTGTTTCTGAAAATAAAAAGAAGAAAAAATAGGAAAATTAATCTATTTTCAGATATATGTTGAGCTTTCGTTTTCTTTTCTTTTGTCTCTTTTACTGTCACTCTGTTTCTTTTTTCTTTTATTTGATAAAAATTATTGTTGCATAGAATGTAGCAAAAAATACCGAGAAAATTTAATGTAAAGCTGCAACATTCTTCAATATGCTACCTTTATACTAGTTGACAAAAGAAATATCACTTGACACCAATTTTCCGCAACAGATAAAGGTCTTGTTGACTCTAAAATAAAAAATAAAAAAAATATAAAACTATATTGATTGTTTATGAAGTAAGAATTATTTTTATGATTTTGGCCGTTCCATTTTACTGAGAAATATATATTTAATGCCACATTAACTTATAAATATGTATATATTCAATATTTCCATCAGGTTTATTTTATCTTTTATTTTTATATCTCTTGATTCTCCCGTTTGCTTTATAAATATATCTTTTCGTTAATATAATATAAGCATCCAAGACACTTTTGATTTATAACTGGTGCATGGCAAGTGCTTCAGACAGTAGTGCGGTGATGTCTGCTCAAGAAACTTGAATAAAAAATACATGAAGCAAGTCTGATGGGAATTCCATTAATGGATTTGTAATGACATTTAGTTGAGAGGCAACTAAACGACAACATACGCCAATTCATTGTTACATATTTATATATACAAATATATAAATACGTGTGCATGGATTTGTTATGGTCGTTGTCCATGTTCATCTAACGGACAATTGTTTGTGAGAGCATCGAGAGAGTAGACGCAATACACGCTGCCGGATGTTGAAAGCAGTTGACCAACATACAGTTGTATATAATAACGGATATTGAATTTTGTAATGTTGAAAATATTTTTTGTTTTATAGAGGATTTACTTGTGAAACAATTTAATGAAATGACATAACTGAAAATAATTGTTTGATATTCTATTGGCATGAAAGTTCAATTATATTTCATGAATGAATGGTAATACTATTTGATTACCAAAATTCAGTTCTAATTTCCCCAAATAAGTTTATTTGTTCGAGCGAATATAGTACAGTAAATTACGTAGGTACTTTTGAAACTTTCACTGGTAGAAAAATGAAAAGTTTATCCTGAATTACTTTCAGTGAATTATAACTTAATTCGATCCTCCTGCCATGAAACTGTGTCGCGATCACCAAACTTCATATCTATCGAGAAAAATAAAATTTATATACTTGGAAACTCCATAACATTAGGGTGAGTAAAGGGGAAATAAATATAAAAAATTCCTTCAATAAGTATATACGTGTATAAATAGATACATGTATATTTTTGCATTGATGTTTTATCAAGCTTACTCAATATTTGTTCGTTGTCGATGGTAAATAAAAATTGTCTCTTTCGAAAAAAAAAAAAAAAAAAAAAAAGTAAAGGAAAAAAGTGAAAGGATCCGAGGAAAAAGTTTTGGCGTACAAATCCCCCAGTGGACATTGGAAGCTTTCACCCTCGTTGTCAAGGATCCTTTCTCCCCGTCTTGAATATAGCCGGAAGAGTCCAATCTCCAGGGACAATGCAATGCCCAAGGTATAGAGTAAGAGCAGAAAAAAAAATATTGAAATTTTAGTATCATTCGTCAATGTCGAATTATGCGCATATAAAATTTAATCTCCATGCGGGAGCTCATATCTCTCTTAAAAATACTCCAAATACCAATAAATATGGTCCCATTTTGTGCACCGAATTCTCATCAACAATTTCGTATATACATTTTCACAGTTTCAATGTCCTCCGTAGTCGTGACGGTACATAACACGTGGGAGTATCGAGAGTAAAAAAAAAAATCATTGCGTAATAATGCGTATCAAGGTCAAGGGTTTGACCTCAGTAAATCCAATGCCAGATGGCGATATTCATCGTATGTGTTTCCCTCAAAATATAACTTAGGACCATACACATGACCAATATGTGCTATCCAACTATGAGAAAATAGAAGGGAAACCCAGGCTTTGATTACAACGGAAATTGCTCGGACAATCACCCATGCGGAATGATAAAGGAGCCTAAGGCTCAAGAAATTGAGAAAGGTGTGTCTACACATATATATATATATATATACGTATATACGTATGTGTAACTATGTGTGGTGGCAGTGTGTGCCAGGGAAATTTGCGAAGATAGGAAGAAAGTAGAGGTGGCGACGCAACTGATCGATGCAACAGCGCCATTGCGAGTAGGTTGAGGGGCGAGACGCAAAAGAGAGACCGAGAGCGAGTGAAACTAAGTGAGTGAAATGGAGAATCGCGAAAATGGCGGGTGCGCTTAATATACTAACCCTTACGCGCATGTTGAGTCACCTCAACCATTTCCCGGAAAAAAAAAAAGGAAGAAAAACCGCAGAAACGAACGGAAACAAAACGTATAAATAATATATAATAATCATAAATTCAAGTTATCGCACAAGACAAATTTCCACCATTTTCTATGACCTCGAAAAACCAGCCATTCATTGCTTTTGCCCCAAGGAGGGATCGAGGAAAAAAAATCTTTAGAGATATCCTATCCTATCACCTGTGTCCCCGCCATAGACGCATCTTACTTAGAAGTGCCTGCGAATAAAAAAAAAAAACGAGAGACAAGTACGATGATAAATTTTTGTGAGTAAGGAATATCACGTACTAACCCTGGTACGTGCCTTGGTCCTCACTCTCACGAGAGAGGAGGGATGAAAATAACTAAGTGTGGAATAGAGAGAGAAGAGGAATTTTCTCCCACCATGCAGTGTATTTCAACCCCCGCCAAACTGTGACCGTCATCCCTCTCTCGATGAGAAATTCGCGCACGTCCTCTATACTAGCGCCATCGTCGCGGCTTGCTAACGCTCTTCCTCTTTTGCTCCGTTTCAGTTTTCGCCAGGAGACCAACCGGCGTTCCTCGTTAACCCTCGTTTATATCCCACGAGTGAATGACGTGTATTTGTGGTTGAACCACCACGAGGAGACCAGCTATAATCGTTTTTTTTTTCTCATTTTTTGTTTCGTTTGCTCTCACGCATTTAACATTCAACAATATTTAATTCACACGTAAATTTTATTTTCATTTTTAATTGTCATTTTGACATTGATACAGAGCCCTATAATTTGTCTTTTATTTTTTTTATTTTTTATTACTTTTTCTTTTTTTATTCATCCTGGATTCACTCAAATTATACTGACGTGATGTAACGACATTTTGATCACATCTATTATGGTGTTAGGAAACGTCAATAGAGCAATATGAAACTTTGTAAGAAAAGCATTCAATATAATTCAAAGTATATATTCTAAGTCACTTGGTCGTGAAACAACGTGTGCAACAGACAAAATGCCATGAGTACATATTGACAAGACGACTTTTTGATTTCACAAAGTGAAGAGAAAATAAAATCTTTTGAATAATACTGTGTGCTGTATATACATGTGCAATACTGTAGAAATATTGTATATCTTCAATTGAAACTTTTCAAATTGTCTGAATAGTTTTTTAAAACATTTGTATTTTTTATGTAGCAATTTAGGAACAAGTTACAGACACACGCACACACACACATACACGTTCACAAAACGTGACATGATGACATAATTGAGTATTAAAAGTAATGGAGAACTTGTGGAATTAAAATAAATCTCATGGGTCTTTTTTTGTTTCGTTAAAACGGTATCTAAACTCAACATTATATATCTCCCTGAACTTTAATATTGTCTGGAAGATATTAAAATTATATATGCAGTGTAACTACATTTTTTAAACAGTATATTCTCATAACTAACCAAGTGACTGCGACATACCAAAATGAATTCCAGTTCAATTCAATTTCTCTTCATCTGTATTCTCTTCCTCTACTTCTTGCAAGTCCCTCCGGATCTCCGGGTTGGAAATGAAATGTTCCGGGAACTAACGACCCCCGTCATTAAATTCCCATCGTAAAATATTCCTGCACGCTCGTTTAACATCACTGTGACCTTCAACAATCTCATAACTACTGCGCAGCGCCCATACCTTGATATTCGTGTAGAAATAGAAAACCGAAAAATAAAAAGAAAAACAACAACTGAAAAGAAAGAAAAAAAATTCTGCACTTCACTTGCAACATTTAATCCAGGCTAATGAGGGAGTAAATAGTCGCGTGCTTGGCATCAAGTCACCAAAGTTGCACAGCAGCTAAACAGTATGGGAAATTCGCGTGTCTTTGAGCTACCACACGACAACTGCATAGTGGTAAATAGAATCCAAAACCCGCATACAACAATACTACCAAGCTATCATACTTGTTTCAATGTTGATAGACAGATATTTCGAATTGTATTGAAAAGTTTTGACAAACGTGTTACGGATATTTGCATTTCAAAACTTCTATGTTCAGTTAAATTTCGCAGTGAAATTTATCGTCAAGTTGCTCTCCACGTTATCAAAACGACTTTCTTTTAAATGAACTCAACTATCGTCCAAACATCACCACATAAAATACACATGTACATAAAACATACAGAAAATACCCTCAACAGAACATGAATCTCATACGTCAAGTCCTCTTGGTGATTCTGGCCCGAAGCCAGAACTATTCGTATTCTTTTTTTTTCTGTCCAGTTTCTCCATGACCCTTGCATCACCCTCAGTCTTGGCTAAAAGCATTCCAGTTAACTTATTTCGTTTAAAATATTTCCACAGTTTAGAGAATTTGCTTTGTACCTAAAAAAAAAATAGCAATAAAACAAAAATGTTATATTAACGCACAATTATTAATTGTTATAGAGGGGTAAAGAAAAATAAATAAATAATAGGTGAGAAAAGACATTTATCATCATAAAATGTGAGAGACAAATTTTGTTAATGCAAACGGGGCCGTTACGCTCTTCTGCACAGCATGAGAGATCAATCGAACATGCCGGTAGATTAATTCGCTATCGTTCCAGTTGAACGATCAAATCGCCCACTCTGTTGTATGTGTAATAACAATACCGTGTGACCGAGTTACCAAAGTTACCGAGACTTAAATGATACATAAATCATGATTGAGATTGAGACACTGTGCAATGAAAAAAAAATTGACAATTTATTTGAGTCGTGGATGTGTTTTATCGGAGTATTGATTGCAATTTCTAGTAAAGAAAAAAGGTCAAATAAATAATTGGGAAATTAATAGGCCAGTGGTCCGCGAGGGCCGGTGCCATGGGGGAGCCAGAATGTTCTCAGAGTTGTGCAGGGAGACTCTCCGTAAGGCAGCAGTTTGCTACAGTGCTGGTCGTACAGGAAGTCCCTCACCATCGCCACCAACGTCACCGCCATCCTCACCAGCCAAAGAAGCAAAGATTGTTACCAACGTTGAATTGGCAAATGTCAACAGTGCCAATAACCAAATCGGAGAGCTATCTTCATCAAGCACTAGAACAAAATCACAATATAACAATCAGGGAACAATTACAGCGTGCGCGGACACGCGGGAAATCACTGACAAGAAATCAAACAACACCGACAATATGGAGTACGATTCATCAATACTTTACTAAATGAAATTCATCCAATTGCATATTAGTATTTTTATTATTTATTTTTTTTTTTTTTGGCAACTCCACATGTTTATTTTACGTGTATGTAATTTTATTGCGTATTGTCGTAATAATATTTAAGTTCATTTTAATTGAATTTCAATTGGTATTATTTGAATATTAATCGATATATTTAGAAAACGAGCGGCAATGTTCACGGATTTCACGAGAAAATGGCGACGTGAACGACGCAGAATCAATAGTAGCACGTCAATGTCGAATACCGAGAACCGTGAGTGTAGATCGTCATCGTGCGAGCGTATCCACAATAGCACCAACTACTATTATCAAAACCAAACAAATAACAATATCGAGCACTATCGGCAACGACGTGAGTGCGTCCGATACAGAAAGGACTCGTCGGGCTCGTCAACTGATCAGGACGACTCATCCACGTCCGGTGACGAAGGTAAAAATGTCTCTGAATAATACATCAGTATATTTACGTATTATATAGTTACATTATCATCAATCTTCATCTAACAGTTGAAATGATGAAGTAGACAATGTTCTCTTCTACCTCACATTTTTTATCTACCATTTACGTTTTTTTTTTTTTTTTAACTCTTTCACCAGTTGACGACTCCCAGAAGTTTGAATAAAGTAGAACAATGATAAAAATTCTATCAGGAAATGAATTCGCAAACCTACTTTTCTATTCACTTGAATTCAACGAATTTCAAGAGTGATCATTCAATTTTTCCGGGCTTTTGTTCAAATAAAATAGAAAAGTAAAATGTCTCATGTCCAAGTGTCGATATATATGAAAAGAGTCAGCAGAAAATAGATATCTCGTATTGTAAATCTCAAGATGAAAACTAATATGGCCTAGGAGATATAGGTATGGTATATAGCATCATTCAAGTTGCGATGGTGTAAAACGATAAAGAATAAAAGAATGAAAAAATTGTACGGACAGATCATGAGTGGTGTTGTGATGAAGAAGGTGGTGGCGAGTGTTGTGCTATAAAAATATCTCTTTGCGCCTAAGGTGTTCATATCGATACGAATCGCTGACTTCGTTTCAGATTCCGCGTCTATGGGCACGTACCAATGCTCAGATTTCTGCATCAATGAGCTGCGGTACTGAAATTGTTGCCAACATTCAATTCCATATCTATGCGATTAAGAATGAAATGAAAGAAAAAGAAGAGAAAAAAAATGGAATATTGCAACAGTAAAAATTTTACACTGATAATGTATACCGTGATGTCTGACTTAATGTCTACTCTCTCCACTTGCAATCACGATAAATTTATACTTAAGCTTATATTATTTTCCCCCGATCATCTGAAATTCAAATTGACTCAGTAATTTATTATACAGTTTGAAAAACCTTCTGGCTGAATATAGAGTAGTGTTATGGTACTTTTGTTAATTAATCCCGGGGGTTTTATATAAATATCATCGAATAATTTATGACAATTAATAAAATACTATTATTTATTATATTCTTGAGGAAGAGGTTGGACGAATAATTTCATGCGATTACAATTAAAATTCACAGTGAATTGAAATATAGAGATGAAGAATAATATAAATCCAAAAGGAAAAAAAAAATTAAATAGTGTGGTGGATTTTTAATATTTAATCATTTTCTACTTTGTATTCAATATTCCGGAGTGTAACCATTTTCGTCATATACATTGCTATTAAATAACGTTTCAAGTTATTTGACATGAATAATAAAATGAACTTTATCGCGTAACAAAAAAAAAGAAAATAGTTTCGATATATCTCTGTCGAGTCGAAGCAATATTGCACGATGTGCTTTTAACTGGACCTATTGCTGGATGTCTCACCGTCAGCACTTACGCAAGTCCAAACACTTCGTTACAGTAATGCCAAAAGACAGCAACTTTATAGTCAGCAATTAAATTCAGACTGTCCCAAGATTGAAATTGTATAGTAAATTGCAGTATATTAACTCTATTAATTCTGTTATCAACAACAAGAACCAATGAAATACGACAAACACTGTAGGATCAGGTGAACCAAAAGAATTGAACTTTGGTCGTTTTACTGTGTCTCATGTCTCTAACTCCATATAACTTTTTTTTTTGACTC